>JAKJXM020000018.1:0-22333 GCA_022225955.2 Diaporthe eres | reverse complement strand
TCTAGGTGTGCGCTGCCTAGCTGTAGACTTCATGGAAAAGCAAAGTATGTGGGATATATTTTCAATAAGCAAGGGCATTGATGGTTTAAATTCCTCACCACGAGACGATGGATTAAATTAGAACATCTCAAAGTTCTAGTTTATGAAGGTCAGATGCTACGGTATTGTTAATGAAGGAACCGGGAATATTAGAGGTGATAATCCCTCTGGCGCGGCTTACAGTAAGCTTTGAATCAGATATTAGACGCAGCAAGTGCACCTTGTTATGGATGATATTTAAAACAAATGAACATGATCTATAAGTTTAGCGTCCGCTGCCCGGGATTGTTCTACGTCCCACGCCGACATCTTATAAGGGTGTAGGCTAGACAAATTATGACATATTAATACCGCTTATCTTAATAACTTCGGTTGTACAAACCCAAAAGGGAACTCAGTGAAGAATGAATTAGGGCTGGCTAAGGATTTCTTGTTGGTGCGAATCCAACTTTCCCTATCACTATAGCGAAGACTTTTGGGCTTCGCTAAATCATTAACTTATCCTTTTTACTATTGTTTTTTGTTCGGTAGCATCGTTTGCCTCCGTTCGTTTCAGTCGATACGGCGATCATCGCCTTCTCTCCTTCTCTCTCTCCTTTACAGCGGCAACGAAGCCACCTACACTAATACTGGAAGGCTGACGCCAGACGGTCTCTACGACTTGATAGTACTCGCCTCTTCCCTACTCGCGTCAGCGGTCAGAGCCTTTCGTACTTATCTGTCTAGGCAAAATGTGCGTTTGTTCAGTCGTCTCGCCCTACAGACCCATAAAGGGATCTGGAGGGCTTCCTATTCACTGCACTGGCCCACTTTACCCGACCTACCTATTTACAGAGACCACGAGCCGACTCTGGCAAGGGGAAAGAAGCCACGATATGAATACCAAACCATTTAAACAGATCTTACGATAATGGTTTGGATTCATATCTTAATTCATAATATTCTTACCATAGCAAAATTAGAAAGGGAATGTTTGGCGAAAGCTTGCAAACTATCACAGCAAGACTAGACGGTGTATCAGAGCACTGACAACACTCGACTGTTAGTTTTGTATCTGACATCATTCCCCTCCCTACTTTTATTATTACAATTTGTCACGGGTTGTAATTTTTTCTAGAATCCCCTTAATTTTGGAACAATTTATTGCCCACTGAAGATACCCACTCCCTCTAAATTTGAGGTACAAGCATCAATAATGGAAAATAGCATAATAGTTAATGCAAGATTAGTCTAGGAATACCATCCTAAATCTTAGATATCAGTTAAAATCTGATTTTTCCAGCCAAGTTTGTACAACCGACTTATCATTTTAAATAAGTGGTTTAATACGTTCATCATATGTCTAGTCTCCCCAACGGAGGTACAAGATATTAGATTAAGGATACGGCGTAGATGTTTATTATCCTGTAGTGATTCCGGACCTTGGGTCCAGATCATTAAAGTAAAAATTTTGATAGTATAGCTATCAGCTCTGAGAAGAGTCATACTAGAGATAGTAGGATAGTCCCCATAATTTGTCCTTGTGGTGTCCTATCTCTAGGGTCGATATTATTCAGAAATAATTTCAAGTACCAAAGGAAAGAGTGAGGGTAAAGCTAGGTTAGAGTAGCCGAAGCAATTAGTGTTTGAAGGAACTTTAAGATTAGTCTCTAGTCTATGCGGATCATGGCGCGGTATTTCTTAGTCATCATAAGATGTATCCCCTTTAATCGAGGTTAAAGGGTTGAAGTTGATTTGAATTGTGTTTTTGGCTTAAACGGGAGCATAAGTAATTAGCAGTGTGTGGCCAGCCACGCCTCTACTGATTGTTTATGCTTTTTAGATCTTGAAATGTTGTCTATTTCGTTTAATCACCAATACTTTTTCAATAAATGGATTCGCTATTATCTGCAGCTAGAGACTAATCATTGAAGGTGGATACATAATTCCCGATTGTTAGGTAGTACTTTAGATAGAGGAAGATTACAGACTATCTAGAAGGAACTCTTATTTGTAGATTCTTTAAAGAATCTCTTAACGAACTTTTCTCTACATTGCACTAGTTAACTTATAACATGTCTAAGTCTATCAGCGTAAATATATAGTTTGATAATAATTCAAAGTAGTTCCCGTGTCGATAATCAGATGGTACTGTGAGAGGTAGGGGGGATAATTTTCATCTTGATCTACTGATGAATATTATCCTAAGCCGAATGGATAATGGGTAAGAACCCCTCTTATCTGACTGGAAGAAAGAGAAGATTATATCCAATCTTCTCAAGAAATTTCGGTGTAACCCAAGTATGTAAGCAGGTGTGGATCAAGTTGACTCTAAATGGAATAATGAGAAGACTTACGGTCGCCTTAAATCACTATGAGAAGACGGGTCGTTATAGGATAACACGAAAAAGGTTGGATATAAACCTTTAGACTTATCGTTTATCCTAGAACTAGCGGTGTCAGCGCGAGGCTGTAAACTACGGGACTAAGAGGGCTGGCTCTTATATTCCCCTTATATTTATGTAAAATCTAGGTGTGCGCTGCCTAGCTGTAGACTTCATGGAAAAGCAAAGTATGTGGGATATATTTTCAATAAGCAAGGGCATCTGATGGTTTAAATTCCTCACACGAGACGATGGATTAAATTAGAACATCTCAAGTTCTAGTTTATGAAGGTCAGATGCTACGGTATTGTTAATGAAGGAACGGGAATATTAGAGGTGATAATCCCTCTGGCGCGGCTTACAGTAAGCTTTGAATCAGATATTAGACGCAGCAAGTGCACTTGTTATGGATGATATTTAAAACAAATGAACATGATCTATAAGTTTAGCGTCCGCTGCCCGGGATTGTTCTACGTCCACGCCGACATCTTATAAGGGTGTAGGCTAGACAAATTATGACATATTAATACCGCTTATCTTAATAACTTCGGTTGTACAAACCCCAAAAGGGAACTCAGTGAAGAATGAATTAGGGCTGGCTAAGGATTTCTTGTTGGTGCGAATCCAACTTTCCCTATCACTATATAGCGAAGACTTTTGGGCTTCGCTAAATCATTAACTTATCCTTTTTACTATTGTTTTTTGTTCGGTAGCATCGTTTGCCTCCGTTCGTTTCAGTCGATACGGCGATCATCGCCTTCTCTCCTTCCTCTCTCTCCTTACAGCGGCAACGAAGCCACCTACACTAATACTGGAAGGCTGACGCCAGACCGGTCTCTACGACTTGATAGTACTCGGCCTCTTCCCTACTCGCGTCAGCGGTCAGAGCCTTTCGTACTTATCTGTCTAGGCAAAATGTGCGTTTGTTCAGTCGTCTCGCCCTACCAGACCCATAAAGGGATCTGGAGGGCTTCCTATTCACTGCACTGGCCCACTTTACCCCGACCTACCTATTTACAGAGACCACGAGCCGACTCTGGCAAAGGGGAAAGAAGCCACGATATGAATACCAAACCATTTAAACAGATCTTACGATAATGGTTTGGATTCATATCTTAATTCATAATATTCTTACCATAGCAAAATTAGAAAGGGAATGTTTGGCGAAAGCTTGCAAACTATCACAGCAAGACTAGACGGTGTATCAGAGCACTGACAACACTCGACTGTTAGTTTTGTATCTGACATCATTCCCCTCCCTACTTTTATTATTACAATTTGTCCACGGGTTGTAATTTTTTCTAGAATCCCCTTAATTTTGGAACAATTTATTGCCCACTGAAGATACCCACTCCCTCTAAATTTGAGGTACAAGCATCAATAATGGAAAATAGCATAATAGTTAATGCAAGATTAGTCTAGGAATACCATCCTAAATCTTAGATATCAGTTAAAATCTGATTTTTCCAGCCAAGTTTGTACAACCGACTTATCATTTTAAATAAGTGGTTTAATACGTTCATCATATGTCTAGTCTCCCAACGGAGGTACAAGATATTAGATTAAGGATACGGCGTAGATGTTTATTATATCCTGTAGTGATTCCGGACCTTGGGTCCAGATCATTAAAGTAAACATTTTGATAGTATAGCTATCAGCTCTGAGAAGAGTCATACTAGAGATAGTAGGATAGTCCCCATAATTTGTCCTTGTGGTGTCCTATCTCTAGGGTCGATATTATTCAGAAATAATTTCAAGTACCAAAGGAAAGAGTGAGGGTAAAGCTAGGTTAGAGTAGCCGAAGCAATTAGTGTTTGAAGGAACTTTAAGATTAGTCTCTAGTCTATGCGGATCATGGCGCGGTATTTCTTAGTCATCATAAGAAGTATCCCCTTTAATCGAGGTTAAAGGGTTGAAGTTGATTTGAATTTGTTTTTGGCTTAAACGGGAGCATAAGTAATTAGCAGTGTGTGGCCAGCCACGCCTCTACTGATTGTTTATGCTTTTTAGATCTTGAAATGTTGTCTATTTCGTTTAATCACCAATACTTTTTCAATAAATGGATTCGCTATTATCTGCAGCTAGAGACTAATCATTGAAGGTGGATACATAATTCCCGATTGTTAGGTAGTACTTTTAGATAGAGGAAGATTACAGACTATCTAGAAGGAACTCTTATTTGTAGATTCTTTAAAGAATCTCTTAACGAACTTTTCTCTACATTGCACTAGTTAACTTATAACATGTCTAAGTCTATCAGCGTAAATATATAGTTTGATAATAATTCAAAGTAGTTCCCGTGTCGATAATCAGATGGTACTGTGAGAGGTAGGGGGGATAATTTTCATCTTGATCTACTGATGAATATTATCCTAAGCCGAATGCGGATAATGGGTAAGAACCCCTCTTATCTGACTGGAAGAAAGAGAAGATTATATCCAATCTTCTCAAGAAATTTCGGTGTAACCCAAGTATGTAAGCAGGTGTGGATCAAGTTGACTCTAAATGGAATAATGAGAAGACTTACGGTCGCCTTAAATCACTATGAGAAGACGGGTCGTTATAGGATAACACGAAAAAGGTTGGATATAAACCTTTAGACTTATCGTTTATCCTAGAACTAGCGGTGTCAGCGCGAGGCTGTAAACTACGGGACTAAGAGGGCTGGCTCTTATATTCCCCTTATATTTATGTAAAATCTAGGTGTGCGCTGCCTAGCTGTAGACTTCATGGAAAAGCAAAGTATGTGGGATATATTTTCAATAAGCAAGGGCATCTGATGGTTTAAATTCCTCACCACGAGACGATGGATTAAATTAGAACATCTCAAAGTTCTAGTTTATGAAGGTCAGATGCTACGGTATTGTTAATGAAGGAACCGGGAATATTAGAGGTGATAATCCCTCTGGCGCGGCTTACAGTAAGCTTTGAATCAGATATTAGACGCAGCAAGTGCACCTTGTTATGGATGATATTTAAAACAAATGAACATGATCTATAAGTTTAGCGTCCGCTGCCCGGGATTGTTCTACGTCCCACGCCGACATCTTATAAGGGTGTAGGCTAGACAAATTATGACATATTAATACCGCTTATCTTAATAACTTCGGTTGTACAAACCCCAAAAGGGAACTCAGTGAAGAATGAATTAGGGCTGGCTAAGGATTTCTTGTTGGTGCGAATCCAACTTTCCCTATCACTATATAGCGAAGACTTTTGGGCTTCGCTAAATCATTAACTTATCCTTTTTACTATTGTTTTTTGTTCGGTAGCATCGTTTGCCTCCGTTCGTTTCAGTCGATACGGCGATCATCGCCTTCTCTCCTTCCTCTCTCTCCTTACAGCGGCAACGAAGCCACCTACACTAATACTGGAAGGCTGACGCCAGACCGGTCTCTACGACTTGATAGTACTCGGCCTCTTCCCTACTCGCGTCAGCGGTCAGAGCCTTTCGTACTTATCTGTCTAGGCAAAATGTGCGTTTGTTCAGTCGTCTCGCCCTACCAGACCCATAAAGGGATCTGGAGGGCTTCCTATTCACTGCACTGGCCCACTTTACCCCGACCTACCTATTTACAGAGACCACGAGCCGACTCTGGCAAAGGGGAAAGAAGCCACGATATGAATACCAAACCATTTAAACAGATCTTACGATAATGGTTTGGATTCATATCTTAATTCATAATATTCTTACCATAGCAAAATTAGAAAGGGAATGTTTGGCGAAAGCTTGCAAACTATCACAGCAAGACTAGACGGTGTATCAGAGCACTGACAACACTCGACTGTTAGTTTTGTATCTGACATCATTCCCCTCCCTACTTTTATTATTACAATTTGTCCACGGGTTGTAATTTTTTCTAGAATCCCCTTAATTTTGGAACAATTTATTGCCCACTGAAGATACCCACTCCCTCTAAATTTGAGGTACAAGCATCAATAATGGAAAATAGCATAATAGTTAATGCAAGATTAGTCTAGGAATACCATCCTAAATCTTAGATATCAGTTAAAATCTGATTTTTCCAGCCAAGTTTGTACAACCGACTTATCATTTTAAATAAGTGGTTTAATACGTTCATCATATGTCTAGTCTCCCAACGGAGGTACAAGATATTAGATTAAGGATACGGCGTAGATGTTTATTATATCCTGTAGTGATTCCGGACCTTGGGTCCAGATCATTAAAGTAAACATTTTGATAGTATAGCTATCAGCTCTGAGAAGAGTCATACTAGAGATAGTAGGATAGTCCCCATAATTTGTCCTTGTGGTGTCCTATCTCTAGGGTCGATATTATTCAGAAATAATTTCAAGTACCAAAGGAAAGAGTGAGGGTAAAGCTAGGTTAGAGTAGCCGAAGCAATTAGTGTTTGAAGGAACTTTAAGATTAGTCTCTAGTCTATGCGGATCATGGCGCGGTATTTCTTAGTCATCATAAGAAGTATCCCCTTTAATCGAGGTTAAAGGGTTGAAGTTGATTTGAATTTGTTTTTGGCTTAAACGGGAGCATAAGTAATTAGCAGTGTGTGGCCAGCCACGCCTCTACTGATTGTTTATGCTTTTTAGATCTTGAAATGTTGTCTATTTCGTTTAATCACCAATACTTTTTCAATAAATGGATTCGCTATTATCTGCAGCTAGAGACTAATCATTGAAGGTGGATACATAATTCCCGATTGTTAGGTAGTACTTTTAGATAGAGGAAGATTACAGACTATCTAGAAGGAACTCTTATTTGTAGATTCTTTAAAGAATCTCTTAACGAACTTTTCTCTACATTGCACTAGTTAACTTATAACATGTCTAAGTCTATCAGCGTAAATATATAGTTTGATAATAATTCAAAGTAGTTCCCGTGTCGATAATCAGATGGTACTGTGAGAGGTAGGGGGGATAATTTTCATCTTGATCTACTGATGAATATTATCCTAAGCCGAATGCGGATAATGGGTAAGAACCCCTCTTATCTGACTGGAAGAAAGAGAAGATTATATCCAATCTTCTCAAGAAATTTCGGTGTAACCCAAGTATGTAAGCAGGTGTGGATCAAGTTGACTCTAAATGGAATAATGAGAAGACTTACGGTCGCCTTAAATCACTATGAGAAGACGGGTCGTTATAGGATAACACGAAAAAGGTTGGATATAAACCTTTAGACTTATCGTTTATCCTAGAACTAGCGGTGTCAGCGCGAGGCTGTAAACTACGGGACTAAGAGGGCTGGCTCTTATATTCCCCTTATATTTATGTAAAATCTAGGTGTGCGCTGCCTAGCTGTAGACTTCATGGAAAAGCAAAGTATGTGGGATATATTTTCAATAAGCAAGGGCATCTGATGGTTTAAATTCCTCACCACGAGACGATGGATTAAATTAGAACATCTCAAAGTTCTAGTTTATGAAGGTCAGATGCTACGGTATTGTTAATGAAGGAACCGGGAATATTAGAGGTGATAATCCCTCTGGCGCGGCTTACAGTAAGCTTTGAATCAGATATTAGACGCAGCAAGTGCACCTTGTTATGGATGATATTTAAAACAAATGAACATGATCTATAAGTTTAGCGTCCGCTGCCCGGGATTGTTCTACGTCCCACGCCGACATCTTATAAGGGTGTAGGCTAGACAAATTATGACATATTAATACCGCTTATCTTAATAACTTCGGTTGTACAAACCCCAAAAGGGAACTCAGTGAAGAATGAATTAGGGCTGGCTAAGGATTTCTTGTTGGTGCGAATCCAACTTTCCCTATCACTATATAGCGAAGACTTTTGGGCTTCGCTAAATCATTAACTTATCCTTTTTACTATTGTTTTTTGTTCGGTAGCATCGTTTGCCTCCGTTCGTTTCAGTCGATACGGCGATCATCGCCTTCTCTCCTTCCTCTCTCTCCTTACAGCGGCAACGAAGCCACCTACACTAATACTGGAAGGCTGACGCCAGACCGGTCTCTACGACTTGATAGTACTCGGCCTCTTCCCTACTCGCGTCAGCGGTCAGAGCCTTTCGTACTTATCTGTCTAGGCAAAATGTGCGTTTGTTCAGTCGTCTCGCCCTACCAGACCCATAAAGGGATCTGGAGGGCTTCCTATTCACTGCACTGGCCCACTTTACCCCGACCTACCTATTTACAGAGACCACGAGCCGACTCTGGCAAAGGGGAAAGAAGCCACGATATGAATACCAAACCATTTAAACAGATCTTACGATAATGGTTTGGATTCATATCTTAATTCATAATATTCTTACCATAGCAAAATTAGAAAGGGAATGTTTGGCGAAAGCTTGCAAACTATCACAGCAAGACTAGACGGTGTATCAGAGCACTGACAACACTCGACTGTTAGTTTTGTATCTGACATCATTCCCCTCCCTACTTTTATTATTACAATTTGTCCACGGGTTGTAATTTTTTCTAGAATCCCCTTAATTTTGGAACAATTTATTGCCCACTGAAGATACCCACTCCCTCTAAATTTGAGGTACAAGCATCAATAATGGAAAATAGCATAATAGTTAATGCAAGATTAGTCTAGGAATACCATCCTAAATCTTAGATATCAGTTAAAATCTGATTTTTCCAGCCAAGTTTGTACAACCGACTTATCATTTTAAATAAGTGGTTTAATACGTTCATCATATGTCTAGTCTCCCAACGGAGGTACAAGATATTAGATTAAGGATACGGCGTAGATGTTTATTATATCCTGTAGTGATTCCGGACCTTGGGTCCAGATCATTAAAGTAAACATTTTGATAGTATAGCTATCAGCTCTGAGAAGAGTCATACTAGAGATAGTAGGATAGTCCCCATAATTTGTCCTTGTGGTGTCCTATCTCTAGGGTCGATATTATTCAGAAATAATTTCAAGTACCAAAGGAAAGAGTGAGGGTAAAGCTAGGTTAGAGTAGCCGAAGCAATTAGTGTTTGAAGGAACTTTAAGATTAGTCTCTAGTCTATGCGGATCATGGCGCGGTATTTCTTAGTCATCATAAGAAGTATCCCCTTTAATCGAGGTTAAAGGGTTGAAGTTGATTTGAATTTGTTTTTGGCTTAAACGGGAGCATAAGTAATTAGCAGTGTGTGGCCAGCCACGCCTCTACTGATTGTTTATGCTTTTTAGATCTTGAAATGTTGTCTATTTCGTTTAATCACCAATACTTTTTCAATAAATGGATTCGCTATTATCTGCAGCTAGAGACTAATCATTGAAGGTGGATACATAATTCCCGATTGTTAGGTAGTACTTTTAGATAGAGGAAGATTACAGACTATCTAGAAGGAACTCTTATTTGTAGATTCTTTAAAGAATCTCTTAACGAACTTTTCTCTACATTGCACTAGTTAACTTATAACATGTCTAAGTCTATCAGCGTAAATATATAGTTTGATAATAATTCAAAGTAGTTCCCGTGTCGATAATCAGATGGTACTGTGAGAGGTAGGGGGGATAATTTTCATCTTGATCTACTGATGAATATTATCCTAAGCCGAATGCGGATAATGGGTAAGAACCCCTCTTATCTGACTGGAAGAAAGAGAAGATTATATCCAATCTTCTCAAGAAATTTCGGTGTAACCCAAGTATGTAAGCAGGTGTGGATCAAGTTGACTCTAAATGGAATAATGAGAAGACTTACGGTCGCCTTAAATCACTATGAGAAGACGGGTCGTTATAGGATAACACGAAAAAGGTTGGATATAAACCTTTAGACTTATCGTTTATCCTAGAACTAGCGGTGTCAGCGCGAGGCTGTAAACTACGGGACTAAGAGGGCTGGCTCTTATATTCCCCTTATATTTATGTAAAATCTAGGTGTGCGCTGCCTAGCTGTAGACTTCATGGAAAAGCAAAGTATGTGGGATATATTTTCAATAAGCAAGGGCATCTGATGGTTTAAATTCCTCACCACGAGACGATGGATTAAATTAGAACATCTCAAAGTTCTAGTTTATGAAGGTCAGATGCTACGGTATTGTTAATGAAGGAACCGGGAATATTAGAGGTGATAATCCCTCTGGCGCGGCTTACAGTAAGCTTTGAATCAGATATTAGACGCAGCAAGTGCACCTTGTTATGGATGATATTTAAAACAAATGAACATGATCTATAAGTTTAGCGTCCGCTGCCCGGGATTGTTCTACGTCCCACGCCGACATCTTATAAGGGTGTAGGCTAGACAAATTATGACATATTAATACCGCTTATCTTAATAACTTCGGTTGTACAAACCCCAAAAGGGAACTCAGTGAAGAATGAATTAGGGCTGGCTAAGGATTTCTTGTTGGTGCGAATCCAACTTTCCCTATCACTATATAGCGAAGACTTTTGGGCTTCGCTAAATCATTAACTTATCCTTTTTACTATTGTTTTTTGTTCGGTAGCATCGTTTGCCTCCGTTCGTTTCAGTCGATACGGCGATCATCGCCTTCTCTCCTTCCTCTCTCTCCTTACAGCGGCAACGAAGCCACCTACACTAATACTGGAAGGCTGACGCCAGACCGGTCTCTACGACTTGATAGTACTCGGCCTCTTCCCTACTCGCGTCAGCGGTCAGAGCCTTTCGTACTTATCTGTCTAGGCAAAATGTGCGTTTGTTCAGTCGTCTCGCCCTACCAGACCCATAAAGGGATCTGGAGGGCTTCCTATTCACTGCACTGGCCCACTTTACCCCGACCTACCTATTTACAGAGACCACGAGCCGACTCTGGCAAAGGGGAAAGAAGCCACGATATGAATACCAAACCATTTAAACAGATCTTACGATAATGGTTTGGATTCATATCTTAATTCATAATATTCTTACCATAGCAAAATTAGAAAGGGAATGTTTGGCGAAAGCTTGCAAACTATCACAGCAAGACTAGACGGTGTATCAGAGCACTGACAACACTCGACTGTTAGTTTTGTATCTGACATCATTCCCCTCCCTACTTTTATTATTACAATTTGTCCACGGGTTGTAATTTTTTCTAGAATCCCCTTAATTTTGGAACAATTTATTGCCCACTGAAGATACCCACTCCCTCTAAATTTGAGGTACAAGCATCAATAATGGAAAATAGCATAATAGTTAATGCAAGATTAGTCTAGGAATACCATCCTAAATCTTAGATATCAGTTAAAATCTGATTTTTCCAGCCAAGTTTGTACAACCGACTTATCATTTTAAATAAGTGGTTTAATACGTTCATCATATGTCTAGTCTCCCAACGGAGGTACAAGATATTAGATTAAGGATACGGCGTAGATGTTTATTATATCCTGTAGTGATTCCGGACCTTGGGTCCAGATCATTAAAGTAAACATTTTGATAGTATAGCTATCAGCTCTGAGAAGAGTCATACTAGAGATAGTAGGATAGTCCCCATAATTTGTCCTTGTGGTGTCCTATCTCTAGGGTCGATATTATTCAGAAATAATTTCAAGTACCAAAGGAAAGAGTGAGGGTAAAGCTAGGTTAGAGTAGCCGAAGCAATTAGTGTTTGAAGGAACTTTAAGATTAGTCTCTAGTCTATGCGGATCATGGCGCGGTATTTCTTAGTCATCATAAGAAGTATCCCCTTTAATCGAGGTTAAAGGGTTGAAGTTGATTTGAATTTGTTTTTGGCTTAAACGGGAGCATAAGTAATTAGCAGTGTGTGGCCAGCCACGCCTCTACTGATTGTTTATGCTTTTTAGATCTTGAAATGTTGTCTATTTCGTTTAATCACCAATACTTTTTCAATAAATGGATTCGCTATTATCTGCAGCTAGAGACTAATCATTGAAGGTGGATACATAATTCCCGATTGTTAGGTAGTACTTTTAGATAGAGGAAGATTACAGACTATCTAGAAGGAACTCTTATTTGTAGATTCTTTAAAGAATCTCTTAACGAACTTTTCTCTACATTGCACTAGTTAACTTATAACATGTCTAAGTCTATCAGCGTAAATATATAGTTTGATAATAATTCAAAGTAGTTCCCGTGTCGATAATCAGATGGTACTGTGAGAGGTAGGGGGGATAATTTTCATCTTGATCTACTGATGAATATTATCCTAAGCCGAATGCGGATAATGGGTAAGAACCCCTCTTATCTGACTGGAAGAAAGAGAAGATTATATCCAATCTTCTCAAGAAATTTCGGTGTAACCCAAGTATGTAAGCAGGTGTGGATCAAGTTGACTCTAAATGGAATAATGAGAAGACTTACGGTCGCCTTAAATCACTATGAGAAGACGGGTCGTTATAGGATAACACGAAAAAGGTTGGATATAAACCTTTAGACTTATCGTTTATCCTAGAACTAGCGGTGTCAGCGCGAGGCTGTAAACTACGGGACTAAGAGGGCTGGCTCTTATATTCCCCTTATATTTATGTAAAATCTAGGTGTGCGCTGCCTAGCTGTAGACTTCATGGAAAAGCAAAGTATGTGGGATATATTTTCAATAAGCAAGGGCATCTGATGGTTTAAATTCCTCACCACGAGACGATGGATTAAATTAGAACATCTCAAAGTTCTAGTTTATGAAGGTCAGATGCTACGGTATTGTTAATGAAGGAACCGGGAATATTAGAGGTGATAATCCCTCTGGCGCGGCTTACAGTAAGCTTTGAATCAGATATTAGACGCAGCAAGTGCACCTTGTTATGGATGATATTTAAAACAAATGAACATGATCTATAAGTTTAGCGTCCGCTGCCGGGATTGTTCTACGTCCCACGCCGACATCTTATAAGGGTGTAGGCTAGACAAATTATGACATATTAATACCGCTTATCTTAATAACTTCGGTTGTACAAACCCCAAAAGGGAACTCAGTGAAGAATGAATTAGGGCTGGCTAAGGATTTCTTGTTGGTGCGAATCCAACTTTCCCTATCACTATATAGCGAAGACTTTTGGGCTTCGCTAAATCATTAACTTATCCTTTTTACTATTGTTTTTTGTTCGGTAGCATCGTTTGCCTCCGTTCGTTTCAGTCGATACGGCGATCATCGCCTTCTCTCCTTCCTCTCTCTCCTTACAGCGGCAACGAAGCCACCTACACTAATACTGGAAGGCTGACGCCAGACCGGTCTCTACGACTTGATAGTACTCGGCCTCTTCCCTACTCGCGTCAGCGGTCAGAGCCTTTCGTACTTATCTGTCTAGGCAAAATGTGCGTTTGTTCAGTCGTCTCGCCCTACCAGACCCATAAAGGGATCTGGAGGGCTTCCTATTCACTGCACTGGCCCACTTTACCCCGACCTACCTATTTACAGAGACCACGAGCCGACTCTGGCAAAGGGGAAAGAAGCCACGATATGAATACCAAACCATTTAAACAGATCTTACGATAATGGTTTGGATTCATATCTTAATTCATAATATTCTTACCATAGCAAAATTAGAAAGGGAATGTTTGGCGAAAGCTTGCAAACTATCACAGCAAGACTAGACGGTGTATCAGAGCACTGACAACACTCGACTGTTAGTTTTGTATCTGACATCATTCCCCTCCCTACTTTTATTATTACAATTTGTCCACGGGTTGTAATTTTTTCTAGAATCCCCTTAATTTTGGAACAATTTATTGCCCACTGAAGATACCCACTCCCTCTAAATTTGAGGTACAAGCATCAATAATGGAAAATAGCATAATAGTTAATGCAAGATTAGTCTAGGAATACCATCCTAAATCTTAGATATCAGTTAAAATCTGATTTTTCCAGCCAAGTTTGTACAACCGACTTATCATTTTAAATAAGTGGTTTAATACGTTCATCATATGTCTAGTCTCCCAACGGAGGTACAAGATATTAGATTAAGGATACGGCGTAGATGTTTATTATATCCTGTAGTGATTCCGGACCTTGGGTCCAGATCATTAAAGTAAACATTTTGATAGTATAGCTATCAGCTCTGAGAAGAGTCATACTAGAGATAGTAGGATAGTCCCCATAATTTGTCCTTGTGGTGTCCTATCTCTAGGGTCGATATTATTCAGAAATAATTTCAAGTACCAAAGGAAAGAGTGAGGGTAAAGCTAGGTTAGAGTAGCCGAAGCAATTAGTGTTTGAAGGAACTTTAAGATTAGTCTCTAGTCTATGCGGATCATGGCGCGGTATTTCTTAGTCATCATAAGAAGTATCCCCTTTAATCGAGGTTAAAGGGTTGAAGTTGATTTGAATTTGTTTTTGGCTTAAACGGGAGCATAAGTAATTAGCAGTGTGTGGCCAGCCACGCCTCTACTGATTGTTTATGCTTTTTAGATCTTGAAATGTTGTCTATTTCGTTTAATCACCAATACTTTTTCAATAAATGGATTCGCTATTATCTGCAGCTAGAGACTAATCATTGAAGGTGGATACATAATTCCCGATTGTTAGGTAGTACTTTTAGATAGAGGAAGATTACAGACTATCTAGAAGGAACTCTTATTTGTAGATTCTTTAAAGAATCTCTTAACGAACTTTTCTCTACATTGCACTAGTTAACTTATAACATGTCTAAGTCTATCAGCGTAAATATATAGTTTGATAATAATTCAAAGTAGTTCCCGTGTCGATAATCAGATGGTACTGTGAGAGGTAGGGGGGATAATTTTCATCTTGATCTACTGATGAATATTATCCTAAGCCGAATGCGGATAATGGGTAAGAACCCCTCTTATCTGACTGGAAGAAAGAGAAGATTATATCCAATCTTCTCAAGAAATTTCGGTGTAACCCAAGTATGTAAGCAGGTGTGGATCAAGTTGACTCTAAATGGAATAATGAGAAGACTTACGGTCGCCTTAAATCACTATGAGAAGACGGGTCGTTATAGGATAACACGAAAAAGGTTGGATATAAACCTTTAGACTTATCGTTTATCCTAGAACTAGCGGTGTCAGCGCGAGGCTGTAAACTACGGGACTAAGAGGGCTGGCTCTTATATTCCCCTTATATTTATGTAAAATCTAGGTGTGCGCTGCCTAGCTGTAGACTTCATGGAAAAGCAAAGTATGTGGGATATATTTTCAATAAGCAAGGGCATCTGATGGTTTAAATTCCTCACCACGAGACGATGGATTAAATTAGAACATCTCAAAGTTCTAGTTTATGAAGGTCAGATGCTACGGTATTGTTAATGAAGGAACCGGGAATATTAGAGGTGATAATCCCTCTGGCGCGGCTTACAGTAAGCTTTGAATCAGATATTAGACGCAGCAAGTGCACCTTGTTATGGATGATATTTAAAACAAATGAACATGATCTATAAGTTTAGCGTCCGCTGCCCGGGATTGTTCTACGTCCCACGCCGACATCTTATAAGGGTGTAGGCTAGACAAATTATGACATATTAATACCGCTTATCTTAATAACTTCGGTTGTACAAACCCCAAAAGGGAACTCAGTGAAGAATGAATTAGGGCTGGCTAAGGATTTCTTGTTGGTGCGAATCCAACTTTCCCTATCACTATATAGCGAAGACTTTTGGGCT
Organism: Diaporthe eres; assembly: GCA_022225955.2. Taxonomy (NCBI): domain Eukaryota; kingdom Fungi; phylum Ascomycota; class Sordariomycetes; order Diaporthales; family Diaporthaceae; genus Diaporthe; species Diaporthe eres. The sequence continues at coordinate 6,473 of JAKJXM020000018.1, read as the reverse complement.
TCGCTAAATCATTAACTTATCCTTTTTACTATTGTTTTTTGTTCGGTAGCATCGTTTGCCTCCGTTCGTTTCAGTCGATACGGCGATCATCGCCTTCTCTCCTTCCTCTCTCTCCTTACAGCGGCAACGAAGCCACCTACACTAATACTGGAAGGCTGACGCCAGACCGGTCTCTACGACTTGATAGTACTCGGCCTCTTCCCTACTCGCGTCAGCGGTCAGAGCCTTTCGTACTTATCTGTCTAGGCAAAATGTGCGTTTGTTCAGTCGTCTCGCCCTACCAGACCCATAAAGGGATCTGGAGGGCTTCCTATTCACTGCACTGGCCCACTTTACCCCGACCTACCTATTTACAGAGACCACGAGCCGACTCTGGCAAAGGGGAAAGAAGCCACGATATGAATACCAAACCATTTAAACAGATCTTACGATAATGGTTTGGATTCATATCTTAATTCATAATATTCTTACCATAGCAAAATTAGAAAGGGAATGTTTGGCGAAAGCTTGCAAACTATCACAGCAAGACTAGACGGTGTATCAGAGCACTGACAACACTCGACTGTTAGTTTTGTATCTGACATCATTCCCCTCCCTACTTTTATTATTACAATTTGTCCACGGGTTGTAATTTTTTCTAGAATCCCCTTAATTTTGGAACAATTTATTGCCCACTGAAGATACCCACTCCCTCTAAATTTGAGGTACAAGCATCAATAATGGAAAATAGCATAATAGTTAATGCAAGATTAGTCTAGGAATACCATCCTAAATCTTAGATATCAGTTAAAATCTGATTTTTCCAGCCAAGTTTGTACAACCGACTTATCATTTTAAATAAGTGGTTTAATACGTTCATCATATGTCTAGTCTCCCAACGGAGGTACAAGATATTAGATTAAGGATACGGCGTAGATGTTTATTATATCCTGTAGTGATTCCGGACCTTGGGTCCAGATCATTAAAGTAAACATTTTGATAGTATAGCTATCAGCTCTGAGAAGAGTCATACTAGAGATAGTAGGATAGTCCCCATAATTTGTCCTTGTGGTGTCCTATCTCTAGGGTCGATATTATTCAGAAATAATTTCAAGTACCAAAGGAAAGAGTGAGGGTAAAGCTAGGTTAGAGTAGCCGAAGCAATTAGTGTTTGAAGGAACTTTAAGATTAGTCTCTAGTCTATGCGGATCATGGCGCGGTATTTCTTAGTCATCATAAGAAGTATCCCCTTTAATCGAGGTTAAAGGGTTGAAGTTGATTTGAATTTGTTTTTGGCTTAAACGGGAGCATAAGTAATTAGCAGTGTGTGGCCAGCCACGCCTCTACTGATTGTTTATGCTTTTTAGATCTTGAAATGTTGTCTATTTCGTTTAATCACCAATACTTTTTCAATAAATGGATTCGCTATTATCTGCAGCTAGAGACTAATCATTGAAGGTGGATACATAATTCCCGATTGTTAGGTAGTACTTTTAGATAGAGGAAGATTACAGACTATCTAGAAGGAACTCTTATTTGTAGATTCTTTAAAGAATCTCTTAACGAACTTTTCTCTACATTGCACTAGTTAACTTATAACATGTCTAAGTCTATCAGCGTAAATATATAGTTTGATAATAATTCAAAGTAGTTCCCGTGTCGATAATCAGATGGTACTGTGAGAGGTAGGGGGGATAATTTTCATCTTGATCTACTGATGAATATTATCCTAAGCCGAATGCGGATAATGGGTAAGAACCCCTCTTATCTGACTGGAAGAAAGAGAAGATTATATCCAATCTTCTCAAGAAATTTCGGTGTAACCCAAGTATGTAAGCAGGTGTGGATCAAGTTGACTCTAAATGGAATAATGAGAAGACTTACGGTCGCCTTAAATCACTATGAGAAGACGGGTCGTTATAGGATAACACGAAAAAGGTTGGATATAAACCTTTAGACTTATCGTTTATCCTAGAACTAGCGGTGTCAGCGCGAGGCTGTAAACTACGGGACTAAGAGGGCTGGCTCTTATATTCCCCTTATATTTATGTAAAATCTAGGTGTGCGCTGCCTAGCTGTAGACTTCATGGAAAAGCAAAGTATGTGGGATATATTTTCAATAAGCAAGGGCATCTGATGGTTTAAATTCCTCACCACGAGACGATGGATTAAATTAGAACATCTCAAAGTTCTAGTTTATGAAGGTCAGATGCTACGGTATTGTTAATGAAGGAACCGGGAATATTAGAGGTGATAATCCCTCTGGCGCGGCTTACAGTAAGCTTTGAATCAGATATTAGACGCAGCAAGTGCACCTTGTTATGGATGATATTTAAAACAAATGAACATGATCTATAAGTTTAGCGTCCGCTGCCCGGGATTGTTCTACGTCCCACGCCGACATCTTATAAGGGTGTAGGCTAGACAAATTATGACATATTAATACCGCTTATCTTAATAACTTCGGTTGTACAAACCCCAAAAGGGAACTCAGTGAAGAATGAATTAGGGCTGGCTAAGGATTTCTTGTTGGTGCGAATCCAACTTTCCCTATCACTATATAGCGAAGACTTTTGGGCTTCGCTAAATCATTAACTTATCCTTTTTACTATTGTTTTTTGTTCGGTAGCATCGTTTGCCTCCGTTCGTTTCAGTCGATACGGCGATCATCGCCTTCTCTCCTTCCTCTCTCTCCTTACAGCGGCAACGAAGCCACCTACACTAATACTGGAAGGCTGACGCCAGACCGGTCTCTACGACTTGATAGTACTCGGCCTCTTCCCTACTCGCGTCAGCGGTCAGAGCCTTTCGTACTTATCTGTCTAGGCAAAATGTGCGTTTGTTCAGTCGTCTCGCCCTACCAGACCCATAAAGGGATCTGGAGGGCTTCCTATTCACTGCACTGGCCCACTTTACCCCGACCTACCTATTTACAGAGACCACGAGCCGACTCTGGCAAAGGGGAAAGAAGCCACGATATGAATACCAAACCATTTAAACAGATCTTACGATAATGGTTTGGATTCATATCTTAATTCATAATATTCTTACCATAGCAAAATTAGAAAGGGAATGTTTGGCGAAAGCTTGCAAACTATCACAGCAAGACTAGACGGTGTATCAGAGCACTGACAACACTCGACTGTTAGTTTTGTATCTGACATCATTCCCCTCCCTACTTTTATTATTACAATTTGTCCACGGGTTGTAATTTTTTCTAGAATCCCCTTAATTTTGGAACAATTTATTGCCCACTGAAGATACCCACTCCCTCTAAATTTGAGGTACAAGCATCAATAATGGAAAATAGCATAATAGTTAATGCAAGATTAGTCTAGGAATACCATCCTAAATCTTAGATATCAGTTAAAATCTGATTTTTCCAGCCAAGTTTGTACAACCGACTTATCATTTTAAATAAGTGGTTTAATACGTTCATCATATGTCTAGTCTCCCAACGGAGGTACAAGATATTAGATTAAGGATACGGCGTAGATGTTTATTATATCCTGTAGTGATTCCGGACCTTGGGTCCAGATCATTAAAGTAAACATTTTGATAGTATAGCTATCAGCTCTGAGAAGAGTCATACTAGAGATAGTAGGATAGTCCCCATAATTTGTCCTTGTGGTGTCCTATCTCTAGGGTCGATATTATTCAGAAATAATTTCAAGTACCAAAGGAAAGAGTGAGGGTAAAGCTAGGTTAGAGTAGCCGAAGCAATTAGTGTTTGAAGGAACTTTAAGATTAGTCTCTAGTCTATGCGGATCATGGCGCGGTATTTCTTAGTCATCATAAGAAGTATCCCCTTTAATCGAGGTTAAAGGGTTGAAGTTGATTTGAATTTGTTTTTGGCTTAAACGGGAGCATAAGTAATTAGCAGTGTGTGGCCAGCCACGCCTCTACTGATTGTTTATGCTTTTTAGATCTTGAAATGTTGTCTATTTCGTTTAATCACCAATACTTTTTCAATAAATGGATTCGCTATTATCTGCAGCTAGAGACTAATCATTGAAGGTGGATACATAATTCCCGATTGTTAGGTAGTACTTTTAGATAGAGGAAGATTACAGACTATCTAGAAGGAACTCTTATTTGTAGATTCTTTAAAGAATCTCTTAACGAACTTTTCTCTACATTGCACTAGTTAACTTATAACATGTCTAAGTCTATCAGCGTAAATATATAGTTTGATAATAATTCAAAGTAGTTCCCGTGTCGATAATCAGATGGTACTGTGAGAGGTAGGGGGGATAATTTTCATCTTGATCTACTGATGAATATTATCCTAAGCCGAATGCGGATAATGGGTAAGAACCCCTCTTATCTGACTGGAAGAAAGAGAAGATTATATCCAATCTTCTCAAGAAATTTCGGTGTAACCCAAGTATGTAAGCAGGTGTGGATCAAGTTGACTCTAAATGGAATAATGAGAAGACTTACGGTCGCCTTAAATCACTATGAGAAGACGGGTCGTTATAGGATAACACGAAAAAGGTTGGATATAAACCTTTAGACTTATCGTTTATCCTAGAACTAGCGGTGTCAGCGCGAGGCTGTAAACTACGGGACTAAGAGGGCTGGCTCTTATATTCCCCTTATATTTATGTAAAATCTAGGTGTGCGCTGCCTAGCTGTAGACTTCATGGAAAAGCAAAGTATGTGGGATATATTTTCAATAAGCAAGGGCATCTGATGGTTTAAATTCCTCACCACGAGACGATGGATTAAATTAGAACATCTCAAAGTTCTAGTTTATGAAGGTCAGATGCTACGGTATTGTTAATGAAGGAACCGGGAATATTAGAGGTGATAATCCCTCTGGCGCGGCTTACAGTAAGCTTTGAATCAGATATTAGACGCAGCAAGTGCACCTTGTTATGGATGATATTTAAAACAAATGAACATGATCTATAAGTTTAGCGTCCGCTGCCCGGGATTGTTCTACGTCCCACGCCGACATCTTATAAGGGTGTAGGCTAGACAAATTATGACATATTAATACCGCTTATCTTAATAACTTCGGTTGTACAAACCCCAAAAGGGAACTCAGTGAAGAATGAATTAGGGCTGGCTAAGGATTTCTTGTTGGTGCGAATCCAACTTTCCCTATCACTATATAGCGAAGACTTTTGGGCTTCGCTAAATCATTAACTTATCCTTTTTACTATTGTTTTTTGTTCGGTAGCATCGTTTGCCTCCGTTCGTTTCAGTCGATACGGCGATCATCGCCTTCTCTCCTTCCTCTCTCTCCTTACAGCGGCAACGAAGCCACCTACACTAATACTGGAAGGCTGACGCCAGACCGGTCTCTACGACTTGATAGTACTCGGCCTCTTCCCTACTCGCGTCAGCGGTCAGAGCCTTTCGTACTTATCTGTCTAGGCAAAATGTGCGTTTGTTCAGTCGTCTCGCCCTACCAGACCCATAAAGGGATCTGGAGGGCTTCCTATTCACTGCACTGGCCCACTTTACCCCGACCTACCTATTTACAGAGACCACGAGCCGACTCTGGCAAAGGGGAAAGAAGCCACGATATGAATACCAAACCATTTAAACAGATCTTACGATAATGGTTTGGATTCATATCTTAATTCATAATATTCTTACCATAGCAAAATTAGAAAGGGAATGTTTGGCGAAAGCTTGCAAACTATCACAGCAAGACTAGACGGTGTATCAGAGCACTGACAACACTCGACTGTTAGTTTTGTATCTGACATCATTCCCCTCCCTACTTTTATTATTACAATTTGTCCACGGGTTGTAATTTTTTCTAGAATCCCCTTAATTTTGGAACAATTTATTGCCCACTGAAGATACCCACTCCCTCTAAATTTGAGGTACAAGCATCAATAATGGAAAATAGCATAATAGTTAATGCAAGATTAGTCTAGGAATACCATCCTAAATCTTAGATATCAGTTAAAATCTGATTTTTCCAGCCAAGTTTGTACAACCGACTTATCATTTTAAATAAGTGGTTTAATACGTTCATCATATGTCTAGTCTCCCAACGGAGGTACAAGATATTAGATTAAGGATACGGCGTAGATGTTTATTATATCCTGTAGTGATTCCGGACCTTGGGTCCAGATCATTAAAGTAAACATTTTGATAGTATAGCTATCAGCTCTGAGAAGAGTCATACTAGAGATAGTAGGATAGTCCCCATAATTTGTCCTTGTGGTGTCCTATCTCTAGGGTCGATATTATTCAGAAATAATTTCAAGTACCAAAGGAAAGAGTGAGGGTAAAGCTAGGTTTAGAGTAGCCGAAGCAATTAGTGTTTGAAGGAACTTTAAGATTAGTCTCTAGTCTATGCGGATCATGGCGCGGTATTTTTAGTCATCATAAGAAGTATCCCCTTTAATCGAGGTTTAAAGGGTTGAAGTTGATTTGAATTGGTTTTGGCTTATAACGGGAGCATAGTAATTAGCAGTGTGTGGCCCAGCCACGCCTCTATGATTGTTTATGCTTTTTAGATCTTGAAT
>JAKJXM020000017.1:0-29511 GCA_022225955.2 Diaporthe eres | reverse complement strand
GGGGAGGGGAATGATGTCAGATACAAAACTAACAGTCGAGTGTTGTCAGTGCTCTGATACACCGTCTAGTCTTGCTGTGATAGTTTGCAAGCTTTCGCCAAACATTCCCTTTCTAATTTTGCTATGGTAAGAATATTATGAATTAAGATATGAATCCAAACCATTATCGTAAGATCTGTTTAAATGGTTTGGTATTCATATCGTGGCTTCTTTCCCCTTTGCCAGAGTCGGCTCGTGGTCTCTGTAAATAGGTAGGTCGGGGTAAAGTGGGCCAGTGCAGTGAATAGGAAGCCCTCCAGATCCCTTTATGGGTCTGGTAGGGCGAGACGACTGAACAAACGCACATTTTGCCTAGACAGATAAGTACGAAAGGCTCTGACCGCTGACGCGAGTAGGGAAGAGGCCGAGTACTATCAAGTCGTAGAGACCGGTCTGGCGTCAGCCTTCCAGTATTAGTGTAGGTGGCTTCGTTGCCGCTGTAAGGAGAGAGAGGAAGGAGAGAAGGCGATGATCGCCGTATCGACTGAAACGAACGGAGGCAAACGATGCTACCGAACAAAAAACAATAGTAAAAAGGATAAGTTAATGATTTAGCGAAGCCCAAAAGTCTTCGCTATATAGTGATAGGGAAAGTTGGATTCGCACCAACAAGAAATCCTTAGCCAGCCCTAATTCATTCTTCACTGAGTTCCCTTTTGGGGTTTGTACAACCGAAGTTATTAAGATAAGCGGTATTAATATGTCATAATTTGTCTAGCCTACACCCTTATAAGATGTCGGCGTGGGACGTAGAACAATCCCGGGCAGCGGACGCTAAACTTATAGATCATGTTCATTTGTTTTAAATATCATCCATAACAAGGTGCACTTGCTGCGTCTAATATCTGATTCAAAGCTTACTGTAAGCCGCGCCAGAGGGATTATCACCTCTAATATTCCCGGTTCCTTCATTAACAATACCGTAGCATCTGACCTTCATAAACTAGAACTTTGAGATGTTCTAATTTAATCCATCGTCTCGTGGTGAGGAATTTAAACCATCAGATGCCCTTGCTTATTGAAAATATATCCCACATACTTTGCTTTTCCATGAAGTCTACAGCTAGGCAGCGCACACCTAGATTTTACATAAATATAAGGGGAATATAAGAGCCAGCCCTCTTAGTCCCGTAGTTTACAGCCTCGCGCTGACACCGCTAGTTCTAGGATAAACGATAAGTCTAAAGGTTTATATCCAACCTTTTTCGTGTTATCCTATAACGACCCGTCTTCTCATAGTGATTTAAGGCGACCGTAAGTCTTCTCATTATTCCATTTAGAGTCAACTTGATCCACACCTGCTTACATACTTGGGTTACACCGAAATTTCTTGAGAAGATTGGATATAATCTTCTCTTTCTTCCAGTCAGATAAGAGGGGTTCTTACCCATTATCCGCATTCGGCTTAGGATAATATTCATCAGTAGATCAAGATGAAAATTATCCCCCCTACCTCTCACAGTACCATCTGATTATCGACACGGGAACTACTTTGAATTATTATCAAACTATATATTTACGCTGATAGACTTAGACATGTTATAAGTTAACTAGTGCAATGTAGAGAAAAGTTCGTTAAGAGATTCTTTAAAGAATCTACAAATAAGAGTTCCTTCTAGATAGTCTGTAATCTTCCTCTATCTAAAAGTACTACCTAACAATCGGGAATTATGTATCCACCTTCAATGATTAGTCTCTAGCTGCAGATAATAGCGAATCCATTTATTGAAAAAGTATTGGTGATTAAACGAAATAGACAACATTTCAAGATCTAAAAAGCATAAACAATCAGTAGAGGCGTGGCTGGCCACACACTGCTAATTACTTATGCTCCCGTTTAAGCCAAAAACAAATTCAAATCAACTTCAACCCTTTAACCTCGATTAAAGGGGATACTTCTTATGATGACTAAGAAATACCGCGCCATGATCCGCATAGACTAGAGACTAATCTTAAAGTTCCTTCAAACACTAATTGCTTCGGCTACTCTAACCTAGCTTTACCCTCACTCTTTCCTTTGGTACTTGAAATTATTTCTGAATAATATCGACCCTAGAGATAGGACACCACAAGGACAAATTATGGGGACTATCCTACTATCTCTAGTATGACTCTTCTCAGAGCTGATAGCTATACTATCAAAATGTTTACTTTAATGATCTGGACCCAAGGTCCGGAATCACTACAGGATATAATAAACATCTACGCCGTATCCTTAATCTAATATCTTGTACCTCCGTTGGGAGACTAGACATATGATGAACGTATTAAACCACTTATTTAAAATGATAAGTCGGTTGTACAAACTTGGCTGGAAAAATCAGATTTTAACTGATATCTAAGATTTAGGATGGTATTCCTAGACTAATCTTGCATTAACTATTATGCTATTTTCCATTATTGATGCTTGTACCTCAAATTTAGAGGGAGTGGGTATCTTCAGTGGGCAATAAATTGTTCCAAAATTAAGGGGATTCTAGAAAAAATTACAACCCGTGGACAAATTGTAATAATAAAAGTAGGGAGGGGAATGATGTCAGATACAAAACTAACAGTCGAGTGTTGTCAGTGCTCTGATACACCGTCTAGTCTTGCTGTGATAGTTTGCAAGCTTTCGCCAAACATTCCCTTTCTAATTTTGCTATGGTAAGAATATTATGAATTAAGATATGAATCCAAACCATTATCGTAAGATCTGTTTAAATGGTTTGGTATTCATATCGTGGCTTCTTTCCCCTTTGCCAGAGTCGGCTCGTGGTCTCTGTAAATAGGTAGGTCGGGGTAAAGTGGGCCAGTGCAGTGAATAGGAAGCCCTCCAGATCCCTTTATGGGTCTGGTAGGGCGAGACGACTGAACAAACGCACATTTTGCCTAGACAGATAAGTACGAAAGGCTCTGACCGCTGACGCGAGTAGGGAAGAGGCCGAGTACTATCAAGTCGTAGAGACCGGTCTGGCGTCAGCCTTCCAGTATTAGTGTAGGTGGCTTCGTTGCCGCTGTAAGGAGAGAGAGGAAGGAGAGAAGGCGATGATCGCCGTATCGACTGAAACGAACGGAGGCAAACGATGCTACCGAACAAAAAACAATAGTAAAAAGGATAAGTTAATGATTTAGCGAAGCCCAAAAGTCTTCGCTATATAGTGATAGGGAAAGTTGGATTCGCACCAACAAGAAATCCTTAGCCAGCCCTAATTCATTCTTCACTGAGTTCCCTTTTGGGGTTTGTACAACCGAAGTTATTAAGATAAGCGGTATTAATATGTCATAATTTGTCTAGCCTACACCCTTATAAGATGTCGGCGTGGGACGTAGAACAATCCCGGGCAGCGGACGCTAAACTTATAGATCATGTTCATTTGTTTTAAATATCATCCATAACAAGGTGCACTTGCTGCGTCTAATATCTGATTCAAAGCTTACTGTAAGCCGCGCCAGAGGGATTATCACCTCTAATATTCCCGGTTCCTTCATTAACAATACCGTAGCATCTGACCTTCATAAACTAGAACTTTGAGATGTTCTAATTTAATCCATCGTCTCGTGGTGAGGAATTTAAACCATCAGATGCCCTTGCTTATTGAAAATATATCCCACATACTTTGCTTTTCCATGAAGTCTACAGCTAGGCAGCGCACACCTAGATTTTACATAAATATAAGGGGAATATAAGAGCCAGCCCTCTTAGTCCCGTAGTTTACAGCCTCGCGCTGACACCGCTAGTTCTAGGATAAACGATAAGTCTAAAGGTTTATATCCAACCTTTTTCGTGTTATCCTATAACGACCCGTCTTCTCATAGTGATTTAAGGCGACCGTAAGTCTTCTCATTATTCCATTTAGAGTCAACTTGATCCACACCTGCTTACATACTTGGGTTACACCGAAATTTCTTGAGAAGATTGGATATAATCTTCTCTTTCTTCCAGTCAGATAAGAGGGGTTCTTACCCATTATCCGCATTCGGCTTAGGATAATATTCATCAGTAGATCAAGATGAAAATTATCCCCCCTACCTCTCACAGTACCATCTGATTATCGACACGGGAACTACTTTGAATTATTATCAAACTATATATTTACGCTGATAGACTTAGACATGTTATAAGTTAACTAGTGCAATGTAGAGAAAAGTTCGTTAAGAGATTCTTTAAAGAATCTACAAATAAGAGTTCCTTCTAGATAGTCTGTAATCTTCCTCTATCTAAAAGTACTACCTAACAATCGGGAATTATGTATCCACCTTCAATGATTAGTCTCTAGCTGCAGATAATAGCGAATCCATTTATTGAAAAAGTATTGGTGATTAAACGAAATAGACAACATTTCAAGATCTAAAAAGCATAAACAATCAGTAGAGGCGTGGCTGGCCACACACTGCTAATTACTTATGCTCCCGTTTAAGCCAAAAACAAATTCAAATCAACTTCAACCCTTTAACCTCGATTAAAGGGGATACTTCTTATGATGACTAAGAAATACCGCGCCATGATCCGCATAGACTAGAGACTAATCTTAAAGTTCCTTCAAACACTAATTGCTTCGGCTACTCTAACCTAGCTTTACCCTCACTCTTTCCTTTGGTACTTGAAATTATTTCTGAATAATATCGACCCTAGAGATAGGACACCACAAGGACAAATTATGGGGACTATCCTACTATCTCTAGTATGACTCTTCTCAGAGCTGATAGCTATACTATCAAAATGTTTACTTTAATGATCTGGACCCAAGGTCCGGAATCACTACAGGATATAATAAACATCTACGCCGTATCCTTAATCTAATATCTTGTACCTCCGTTGGGAGACTAGACATATGATGAACGTATTAAACCACTTATTTAAAATGATAAGTCGGTTGTACAAACTTGGCTGGAAAAATCAGATTTTAACTGATATCTAAGATTTAGGATGGTATTCCTAGACTAATCTTGCATTAACTATTATGCTATTTTCCATTATTGATGCTTGTACCTCAAATTTAGAGGGAGTGGGTATCTTCAGTGGGCAATAAATTGTTCCAAAATTAAGGGGATTCTAGAAAAAATTACAACCCGTGGACAAATTGTAATAATAAAAGTAGGGAGGGGAATGATGTCAGATACAAAACTAACAGTCGAGTGTTGTCAGTGCTCTGATACACCGTCTAGTCTTGCTGTGATAGTTTGCAAGCTTTCGCCAAACATTCCCTTTCTAATTTTGCTATGGTAAGAATATTATGAATTAAGATATGAATCCAAACCATTATCGTAAGATCTGTTTAAATGGTTTGGTATTCATATCGTGGCTTCTTTCCCCTTTGCCAGAGTCGGCTCGTGGTCTCTGTAAATAGGTAGGTCGGGGTAAAGTGGGCCAGTGCAGTGAATAGGAAGCCCTCCAGATCCCTTTATGGGTCTGGTAGGGCGAGACGACTGAACAAACGCACATTTTGCCTAGACAGATAAGTACGAAAGGCTCTGACCGCTGACGCGAGTAGGGAAGAGGCCGAGTACTATCAAGTCGTAGAGACCGGTCTGGCGTCAGCCTTCCAGTATTAGTGTAGGTGGCTTCGTTGCCGCTGTAAGGAGAGAGAGGAAGGAGAGAAGGCGATGATCGCCGTATCGACTGAAACGAACGGAGGCAAACGATGCTACCGAACAAAAAACAATAGTAAAAAGGATAAGTTAATGATTTAGCGAAGCCCAAAAGTCTTCGCTATATAGTGATAGGGAAAGTTGGATTCGCACCAACAAGAAATCCTTAGCCAGCCCTAATTCATTCTTCACTGAGTTCCCTTTTGGGGTTTGTACAACCGAAGTTATTAAGATAAGCGGTATTAATATGTCATAATTTGTCTAGCCTACACCCTTATAAGATGTCGGCGTGGGACGTAGAACAATCCCGGGCAGCGGACGCTAAACTTATAGATCATGTTCATTTGTTTTAAATATCATCCATAACAAGGTGCACTTGCTGCGTCTAATATCTGATTCAAAGCTTACTGTAAGCCGCGCCAGAGGGATTATCACCTCTAATATTCCCGGTTCCTTCATTAACAATACCGTAGCATCTGACCTTCATAAACTAGAACTTTGAGATGTTCTAATTTAATCCATCGTCTCGTGGTGAGGAATTTAAACCATCAGATGCCCTTGCTTATTGAAAATATATCCCACATACTTTGCTTTTCCATGAAGTCTACAGCTAGGCAGCGCACACCTAGATTTTACATAAATATAAGGGGAATATAAGAGCCAGCCCTCTTAGTCCCGTAGTTTACAGCCTCGCGCTGACACCGCTAGTTCTAGGATAAACGATAAGTCTAAAGGTTTATATCCAACCTTTTTCGTGTTATCCTATAACGACCCGTCTTCTCATAGTGATTTAAGGCGACCGTAAGTCTTCTCATTATTCCATTTAGAGTCAACTTGATCCACACCTGCTTACATACTTGGGTTACACCGAAATTTCTTGAGAAGATTGGATATAATCTTCTCTTTCTTCCAGTCAGATAAGAGGGGTTCTTACCCATTATCCGCATTCGGCTTAGGATAATATTCATCAGTAGATCAAGATGAAAATTATCCCCCCTACCTCTCACAGTACCATCTGATTATCGACACGGGAACTACTTTGAATTATTATCAAACTATATATTTACGCTGATAGACTTAGACATGTTATAAGTTAACTAGTGCAATGTAGAGAAAAGTTCGTTAAGAGATTCTTTAAAGAATCTACAAATAAGAGTTCCTTCTAGATAGTCTGTAATCTTCCTCTATCTAAAAGTACTACCTAACAATCGGGAATTATGTATCCACCTTCAATGATTAGTCTCTAGCTGCAGATAATAGCGAATCCATTTATTGAAAAAGTATTGGTGATTAAACGAAATAGACAACATTTCAAGATCTAAAAAGCATAAACAATCAGTAGAGGCGTGGCTGGCCACACACTGCTAATTACTTATGCTCCCGTTTAAGCCAAAAACAAATTCAAATCAACTTCAACCCTTTAACCTCGATTAAAGGGGATACTTCTTATGATGACTAAGAAATACCGCGCCATGATCCGCATAGACTAGAGACTAATCTTAAAGTTCCTTCAAACACTAATTGCTTCGGCTACTCTAACCTAGCTTTACCCTCACTCTTTCCTTTGGTACTTGAAATTATTTCTGAATAATATCGACCCTAGAGATAGGACACCACAAGGACAAATTATGGGGACTATCCTACTATCTCTAGTATGACTCTTCTCAGAGCTGATAGCTATACTATCAAAATGTTTACTTTAATGATCTGGACCCAAGGTCCGGAATCACTACAGGATATAATAAACATCTACGCCGTATCCTTAATCTAATATCTTGTACCTCCGTTGGGAGACTAGACATATGATGAACGTATTAAACCACTTATTTAAAATGATAAGTCGGTTGTACAAACTTGGCTGGAAAAATCAGATTTTAACTGATATCTAAGATTTAGGATGGTATTCCTAGACTAATCTTGCATTAACTATTATGCTATTTTCCATTATTGATGCTTGTACCTCAAATTTAGAGGGAGTGGGTATCTTCAGTGGGCAATAAATTGTTCCAAAATTAAGGGGATTCTAGAAAAAATTACAACCCGTGGACAAATTGTAATAATAAAAGTAGGGAGGGGAATGATGTCAGATACAAAACTAACAGTCGAGTGTTGTCAGTGCTCTGATACACCGTCTAGTCTTGCTGTGATAGTTTGCAAGCTTTCGCCAAACATTCCCTTTCTAATTTTGCTATGGTAAGAATATTATGAATTAAGATATGAATCCAAACCATTATCGTAAGATCTGTTTAAATGGTTTGGTATTCATATCGTGGCTTCTTTCCCCTTTGCCAGAGTCGGCTCGTGGTCTCTGTAAATAGGTAGGTCGGGGTAAAGTGGGCCAGTGCAGTGAATAGGAAGCCCTCCAGATCCCTTTATGGGTCTGGTAGGGCGAGACGACTGAACAAACGCACATTTTGCCTAGACAGATAAGTACGAAAGGCTCTGACCGCTGACGCGAGTAGGGAAGAGGCCGAGTACTATCAAGTCGTAGAGACCGGTCTGGCGTCAGCCTTCCAGTATTAGTGTAGGTGGCTTCGTTGCCGCTGTAAGGAGAGAGAGGAAGGAGAGAAGGCGATGATCGCCGTATCGACTGAAACGAACGGAGGCAAACGATGCTACCGAACAAAAAACAATAGTAAAAAGGATAAGTTAATGATTTAGCGAAGCCCAAAAGTCTTCGCTATATAGTGATAGGGAAAGTTGGATTCGCACCAACAAGAAATCCTTAGCCAGCCCTAATTCATTCTTCACTGAGTTCCCTTTTGGGGTTTGTACAACCGAAGTTATTAAGATAAGCGGTATTAATATGTCATAATTTGTCTAGCCTACACCCTTATAAGATGTCGGCGTGGGACGTAGAACAATCCCGGGCAGCGGACGCTAAACTTATAGATCATGTTCATTTGTTTTAAATATCATCCATAACAAGGTGCACTTGCTGCGTCTAATATCTGATTCAAAGCTTACTGTAAGCCGCGCCAGAGGGATTATCACCTCTAATATTCCCGGTTCCTTCATTAACAATACCGTAGCATCTGACCTTCATAAACTAGAACTTTGAGATGTTCTAATTTAATCCATCGTCTCGTGGTGAGGAATTTAAACCATCAGATGCCCTTGCTTATTGAAAATATATCCCACATACTTTGCTTTTCCATGAAGTCTACAGCTAGGCAGCGCACACCTAGATTTTACATAAATATAAGGGGAATATAAGAGCCAGCCCTCTTAGTCCCGTAGTTTACAGCCTCGCGCTGACACCGCTAGTTCTAGGATAAACGATAAGTCTAAAGGTTTATATCCAACCTTTTTCGTGTTATCCTATAACGACCCGTCTTCTCATAGTGATTTAAGGCGACCGTAAGTCTTCTCATTATTCCATTTAGAGTCAACTTGATCCACACCTGCTTACATACTTGGGTTACACCGAAATTTCTTGAGAAGATTGGATATAATCTTCTCTTTCTTCCAGTCAGATAAGAGGGGTTCTTACCCATTATCCGCATTCGGCTTAGGATAATATTCATCAGTAGATCAAGATGAAAATTATCCCCCCTACCTCTCACAGTACCATCTGATTATCGACACGGGAACTACTTTGAATTATTATCAAACTATATATTTACGCTGATAGACTTAGACATGTTATAAGTTAACTAGTGCAATGTAGAGAAAAGTTCGTTAAGAGATTCTTTAAAGAATCTACAAATAAGAGTTCCTTCTAGATAGTCTGTAATCTTCCTCTATCTAAAAGTACTACCTAACAATCGGGAATTATGTATCCACCTTCAATGATTAGTCTCTAGCTGCAGATAATAGCGAATCCATTTATTGAAAAAGTATTGGTGATTAAACGAAATAGACAACATTTCAAGATCTAAAAAGCATAAACAATCAGTAGAGGCGTGGCTGGCCACACACTGCTAATTACTTATGCTCCCGTTTAAGCCAAAAACAAATTCAAATCAACTTCAACCCTTTAACCTCGATTAAAGGGGATACTTCTTATGATGACTAAGAAATACCGCGCCATGATCCGCATAGACTAGAGACTAATCTTAAAGTTCCTTCAAACACTAATTGCTTCGGCTACTCTAACCTAGCTTTACCCTCACTCTTTCCTTTGGTACTTGAAATTATTTCTGAATAATATCGACCCTAGAGATAGGACACCACAAGGACAAATTATGGGGACTATCCTACTATCTCTAGTATGACTCTTCTCAGAGCTGATAGCTATACTATCAAAATGTTTACTTTAATGATCTGGACCCAAGGTCCGGAATCACTACAGGATATAATAAACATCTACGCCGTATCCTTAATCTAATATCTTGTACCTCCGTTGGGAGACTAGACATATGATGAACGTATTAAACCACTTATTTAAAATGATAAGTCGGTTGTACAAACTTGGCTGGAAAAATCAGATTTTAACTGATATCTAAGATTTAGGATGGTATTCCTAGACTAATCTTGCATTAACTATTATGCTATTTTCCATTATTGATGCTTGTACCTCAAATTTAGAGGGAGTGGGTATCTTCAGTGGGCAATAAATTGTTCCAAAATTAAGGGGATTCTAGAAAAAATTACAACCCGTGGACAAATTGTAATAATAAAAGTAGGGAGGGGAATGATGTCAGATACAAAACTAACAGTCGAGTGTTGTCAGTGCTCTGATACACCGTCTAGTCTTGCTGTGATAGTTTGCAAGCTTTCGCCAAACATTCCCTTTCTAATTTTGCTATGGTAAGAATATTATGAATTAAGATATGAATCCAAACCATTATCGTAAGATCTGTTTAAATGGTTTGGTATTCATATCGTGGCTTCTTTCCCCTTTGCCAGAGTCGGCTCGTGGTCTCTGTAAATAGGTAGGTCGGGGTAAAGTGGGCCAGTGCAGTGAATAGGAAGCCCTCCAGATCCCTTTATGGGTCTGGTAGGGCGAGACGACTGAACAAACGCACATTTTGCCTAGACAGATAAGTACGAAAGGCTCTGACCGCTGACGCGAGTAGGGAAGAGGCCGAGTACTATCAAGTCGTAGAGACCGGTCTGGCGTCAGCCTTCCAGTATTAGTGTAGGTGGCTTCGTTGCCGCTGTAAGGAGAGAGAGGAAGGAGAGAAGGCGATGATCGCCGTATCGACTGAAACGAACGGAGGCAAACGATGCTACCGAACAAAAAACAATAGTAAAAAGGATAAGTTAATGATTTAGCGAAGCCCAAAAGTCTTCGCTATATAGTGATAGGGAAAGTTGGATTCGCACCAACAAGAAATCCTTAGCCAGCCCTAATTCATTCTTCACTGAGTTCCCTTTTGGGGTTTGTACAACCGAAGTTATTAAGATAAGCGGTATTAATATGTCATAATTTGTCTAGCCTACACCCTTATAAGATGTCGGCGTGGGACGTAGAACAATCCCGGGCAGCGGACGCTAAACTTATAGATCATGTTCATTTGTTTTAAATATCATCCATAACAAGGTGCACTTGCTGCGTCTAATATCTGATTCAAAGCTTACTGTAAGCCGCGCCAGAGGGATTATCACCTCTAATATTCCCGGTTCCTTCATTAACAATACCGTAGCATCTGACCTTCATAAACTAGAACTTTGAGATGTTCTAATTTAATCCATCGTCTCGTGGTGAGGAATTTAAACCATCAGATGCCCTTGCTTATTGAAAATATATCCCACATACTTTGCTTTTCCATGAAGTCTACAGCTAGGCAGCGCACACCTAGATTTTACATAAATATAAGGGGAATATAAGAGCCAGCCCTCTTAGTCCCGTAGTTTACAGCCTCGCGCTGACACCGCTAGTTCTAGGATAAACGATAAGTCTAAAGGTTTATATCCAACCTTTTTCGTGTTATCCTATAACGACCCGTCTTCTCATAGTGATTTAAGGCGACCGTAAGTCTTCTCATTATTCCATTTAGAGTCAACTTGATCCACACCTGCTTACATACTTGGGTTACACCGAAATTTCTTGAGAAGATTGGATATAATCTTCTCTTTCTTCCAGTCAGATAAGAGGGGTTCTTACCCATTATCCGCATTCGGCTTAGGATAATATTCATCAGTAGATCAAGATGAAAATTATCCCCCCTACCTCTCACAGTACCATCTGATTATCGACACGGGAACTACTTTGAATTATTATCAAACTATATATTTACGCTGATAGACTTAGACATGTTATAAGTTAACTAGTGCAATGTAGAGAAAAGTTCGTTAAGAGATTCTTTAAAGAATCTACAAATAAGAGTTCCTTCTAGATAGTCTGTAATCTTCCTCTATCTAAAAGTACTACCTAACAATCGGGAATTATGTATCCACCTTCAATGATTAGTCTCTAGCTGCAGATAATAGCGAATCCATTTATTGAAAAAGTATTGGTGATTAAACGAAATAGACAACATTTCAAGATCTAAAAAGCATAAACAATCAGTAGAGGCGTGGCTGGCCACACACTGCTAATTACTTATGCTCCCGTTTAAGCCAAAAACAAATTCAAATCAACTTCAACCCTTTAACCTCGATTAAAGGGGATACTTCTTATGATGACTAAGAAATACCGCGCCATGATCCGCATAGACTAGAGACTAATCTTAAAGTTCCTTCAAACACTAATTGCTTCGGCTACTCTAACCTAGCTTTACCCTCACTCTTTCCTTTGGTACTTGAAATTATTTCTGAATAATATCGACCCTAGAGATAGGACACCACAAGGACAAATTATGGGGACTATCCTACTATCTCTAGTATGACTCTTCTCAGAGCTGATAGCTATACTATCAAAATGTTTACTTTAATGATCTGGACCCAAGGTCCGGAATCACTACAGGATATAATAAACATCTACGCCGTATCCTTAATCTAATATCTTGTACCTCCGTTGGGAGACTAGACATATGATGAACGTATTAAACCACTTATTTAAAATGATAAGTCGGTTGTACAAACTTGGCTGGAAAAATCAGATTTTAACTGATATCTAAGATTTAGGATGGTATTCCTAGACTAATCTTGCATTAACTATTATGCTATTTTCCATTATTGATGCTTGTACCTCAAATTTAGAGGGAGTGGGTATCTTCAGTGGGCAATAAATTGTTCCAAAATTAAGGGGATTCTAGAAAAAATTACAACCCGTGGACAAATTGTAATAATAAAAGTAGGGAGGGGAATGATGTCAGATACAAAACTAACAGTCGAGTGTTGTCAGTGCTCTGATACACCGTCTAGTCTTGCTGTGATAGTTTGCAAGCTTTCGCCAAACATTCCCTTTCTAATTTTGCTATGGTAAGAATATTATGAATTAAGATATGAATCCAAACCATTATCGTAAGATCTGTTTAAATGGTTTGGTATTCATATCGTGGCTTCTTTCCCCTTTGCCAGAGTCGGCTCGTGGTCTCTGTAAATAGGTAGGTCGGGGTAAAGTGGGCCAGTGCAGTGAATAGGAAGCCCTCCAGATCCCTTTATGGGTCTGGTAGGGCGAGACGACTGAACAAACGCACATTTTGCCTAGACAGATAAGTACGAAAGGCTCTGACCGCTGACGCGAGTAGGGAAGAGGCCGAGTACTATCAAGTCGTAGAGACCGGTCTGGCGTCAGCCTTCCAGTATTAGTGTAGGTGGCTTCGTTGCCGCTGTAAGGAGAGAGAGGAAGGAGAGAAGGCGATGATCGCCGTATCGACTGAAACGAACGGAGGCAAACGATGCTACCGAACAAAAAACAATAGTAAAAAGGATAAGTTAATGATTTAGCGAAGCCCAAAAGTCTTCGCTATATAGTGATAGGGAAAGTTGGATTCGCACCAACAAGAAATCCTTAGCCAGCCCTAATTCATTCTTCACTGAGTTCCCTTTTGGGGTTTGTACAACCGAAGTTATTAAGATAAGCGGTATTAATATGTCATAATTTGTCTAGCCTACACCCTTATAAGATGTCGGCGTGGGACGTAGAACAATCCCGGGCAGCGGACGCTAAACTTATAGATCATGTTCATTTGTTTTAAATATCATCCATAACAAGGTGCACTTGCTGCGTCTAATATCTGATTCAAAGCTTACTGTAAGCCGCGCCAGAGGGATTATCACCTCTAATATTCCCGGTTCCTTCATTAACAATACCGTAGCATCTGACCTTCATAAACTAGAACTTTGAGATGTTCTAATTTAATCCATCGTCTCGTGGTGAGGAATTTAAACCATCAGATGCCCTTGCTTATTGAAAATATATCCCACATACTTTGCTTTTCCATGAAGTCTACAGCTAGGCAGCGCACACCTAGATTTTACATAAATATAAGGGGAATATAAGAGCCAGCCCTCTTAGTCCCGTAGTTTACAGCCTCGCGCTGACACCGCTAGTTCTAGGATAAACGATAAGTCTAAAGGTTTATATCCAACCTTTTTCGTGTTATCCTATAACGACCCGTCTTCTCATAGTGATTTAAGGCGACCGTAAGTCTTCTCATTATTCCATTTAGAGTCAACTTGATCCACACCTGCTTACATACTTGGGTTACACCGAAATTTCTTGAGAAGATTGGATATAATCTTCTCTTTCTTCCAGTCAGATAAGAGGGGTTCTTACCCATTATCCGCATTCGGCTTAGGATAATATTCATCAGTAGATCAAGATGAAAATTATCCCCCCTACCTCTCACAGTACCATCTGATTATCGACACGGGAACTACTTTGAATTATTATCAAACTATATATTTACGCTGATAGACTTAGACATGTTATAAGTTAACTAGTGCAATGTAGAGAAAAGTTCGTTAAGAGATTCTTTAAAGAATCTACAAATAAGAGTTCCTTCTAGATAGTCTGTAATCTTCCTCTATCTAAAAGTACTACCTAACAATCGGGAATTATGTATCCACCTTCAATGATTAGTCTCTAGCTGCAGATAATAGCGAATCCATTTATTGAAAAAGTATTGGTGATTAAACGAAATAGACAACATTTCAAGATCTAAAAAGCATAAACAATCAGTAGAGGCGTGGCTGGCCACACACTGCTAATTACTTATGCTCCCGTTTAAGCCAAAAACAAATTCAAATCAACTTCAACCCTTTAACCTCGATTAAAGGGGATACTTCTTATGATGACTAAGAAATACCGCGCCATGATCCGCATAGACTAGAGACTAATCTTAAAGTTCCTTCAAACACTAATTGCTTCGGCTACTCTAACCTAGCTTTACCCTCACTCTTTCCTTTGGTACTTGAAATTATTTCTGAATAATATCGACCCTAGAGATAGGACACCACAAGGACAAATTATGGGGACTATCCTACTATCTCTAGTATGACTCTTCTCAGAGCTGATAGCTATACTATCAAAATGTTTACTTTAATGATCTGGACCCAAGGTCCGGAATCACTACAGGATATAATAAACATCTACGCCGTATCCTTAATCTAATATCTTGTACCTCCGTTGGGAGACTAGACATATGATGAACGTATTAAACCACTTATTTAAAATGATAAGTCGGTTGTACAAACTTGGCTGGAAAAATCAGATTTTAACTGATATCTAAGATTTAGGATGGTATTCCTAGACTAATCTTGCATTAACTATTATGCTATTTTCCATTATTGATGCTTGTACCTCAAATTTAGAGGGAGTGGGTATCTTCAGTGGGCAATAAATTGTTCCAAAATTAAGGGGATTCTAGAAAAAATTACAACCCGTGGACAAATTGTAATAATAAAAGTAGGGAGGGGAATGATGTCAGATACAAAACTAACAGTCGAGTGTTGTCAGTGCTCTGATACACCGTCTAGTCTTGCTGTGATAGTTTGCAAGCTTTCGCCAAACATTCCCTTTCTAATTTTGCTATGGTAAGAATATTATGAATTAAGATATGAATCCAAACCATTATCGTAAGATCTGTTTAAATGGTTTGGTATTCATATCGTGGCTTCTTTCCCCTTTGCCAGAGTCGGCTCGTGGTCTCTGTAAATAGGTAGGTCGGGGTAAAGTGGGCCAGTGCAGTGAATAGGAAGCCCTCCAGATCCCTTTATGGGTCTGGTAGGGCGAGACGACTGAACAAACGCACATTTTGCCTAGACAGATAAGTACGAAAGGCTCTGACCGCTGACGCGAGTAGGGAAGAGGCCGAGTACTATCAAGTCGTAGAGACCGGTCTGGCGTCAGCCTTCCAGTATTAGTGTAGGTGGCTTCGTTGCCGCTGTAAGGAGAGAGAGGAAGGAGAGAAGGCGATGATCGCCGTATCGACTGAAACGAACGGAGGCAAACGATGCTACCGAACAAAAAACAATAGTAAAAAGGATAAGTTAATGATTTAGCGAAGCCCAAAAGTCTTCGCTATATAGTGATAGGGAAAGTTGGATTCGCACCAACAAGAAATCCTTAGCCAGCCCTAATTCATTCTTCACTGAGTTCCCTTTTGGGGTTTGTACAACCGAAGTTATTAAGATAAGCGGTATTAATATGTCATAATTTGTCTAGCCTACACCCTTATAAGATGTCGGCGTGGGACGTAGAACAATCCCGGGCAGCGGACGCTAAACTTATAGATCATGTTCATTTGTTTTAAATATCATCCATAACAAGGTGCACTTGCTGCGTCTAATATCTGATTCAAAGCTTACTGTAAGCCGCGCCAGAGGGATTATCACCTCTAATATTCCCGGTTCCTTCATTAACAATACCGTAGCATCTGACCTTCATAAACTAGAACTTTGAGATGTTCTAATTTAATCCATCGTCTCGTGGTGAGGAATTTAAACCATCAGATGCCCTTGCTTATTGAAAATATATCCCACATACTTTGCTTTTCCATGAAGTCTACAGCTAGGCAGCGCACACCTAGATTTTACATAAATATAAGGGGAATATAAGAGCCAGCCCTCTTAGTCCCGTAGTTTACAGCCTCGCGCTGACACCGCTAGTTCTAGGATAAACGATAAGTCTAAAGGTTTATATCCAACCTTTTTCGTGTTATCCTATAACGACCCGTCTTCTCATAGTGATTTAAGGCGACCGTAAGTCTTCTCATTATTCCATTTAGAGTCAACTTGATCCACACCTGCTTACATACTTGGGTTACACCGAAATTTCTTGAGAAGATTGGATATAATCTTCTCTTTCTTCCAGTCAGATAAGAGGGGTTCTTACCCATTATCCGCATTCGGCTTAGGATAATATTCATCAGTAGATCAAGATGAAAATTATCCCCCCTACCTCTCACAGTACCATCTGATTATCGACACGGGAACTACTTTGAATTATTATCAAACTATATATTTACGCTGATAGACTTAGACATGTTATAAGTTAACTAGTGCAATGTAGAGAAAAGTTCGTTAAGAGATTCTTTAAAGAATCTACAAATAAGAGTTCCTTCTAGATAGTCTGTAATCTTCCTCTATCTAAAAGTACTACCTAACAATCGGGAATTATGTATCCACCTTCAATGATTAGTCTCTAGCTGCAGATAATAGCGAATCCATTTATTGAAAAAGTATTGGTGATTAAACGAAATAGACAACATTTCAAGATCTAAAAAGCATAAACAATCAGTAGAGGCGTGGCTGGCCACACACTGCTAATTACTTATGCTCCCGTTTAAGCCAAAAACAAATTCAAATCAACTTCAACCCTTTAACCTCGATTAAAGGGGATACTTCTTATGATGACTAAGAAATACCGCGCCATGATCCGCATAGACTAGAGACTAATCTTAAAGTTCCTTCAAACACTAATTGCTTCGGCTACTCTAACCTAGCTTTACCCTCACTCTTTCCTTTGGTACTTGAAATTATTTCTGAATAATATCGACCCTAGAGATAGGACACCACAAGGACAAATTATGGGGACTATCCTACTATCTCTAGTATGACTCTTCTCAGAGCTGATAGCTATACTATCAAAATGTTTACTTTAATGATCTGGACCCAAGGTCCGGAATCACTACAGGATATAATAAACATCTACGCCGTATCCTTAATCTAATATCTTGTACCTCCGTTGGGAGACTAGACATATGATGAACGTATTAAACCACTTATTTAAAATGATAAGTCGGTTGTACAAACTTGGCTGGAAAAATCAGATTTTAACTGATATCTAAGATTTAGGATGGTATTCCTAGACTAATCTTGCATTAACTATTATGCTATTTTCCATTATTGATGCTTGTACCTCAAATTTAGAGGGAGTGGGTATCTTCAGTGGGCAATAAATTGTTCCAAAATTAAGGGGATTCTAGAAAAAATTACAACCCGTGGACAAATTGTAATAATAAAAGTAGGGAGGGGAATGATGTCAGATACAAAACTAACAGTCGAGTGTTGTCAGTGCTCTGATACACCGTCTAGTCTTGCTGTGATAGTTTGCAAGCTTTCGCCAAACATTCCCTTTCTAATTTTGCTATGGTAAGAATATTATGAATTAAGATATGAATCCAAACCATTATCGTAAGATCTGTTTAAATGGTTTGGTATTCATATCGTGGCTTCTTTCCCCTTTGCCAGAGTCGGCTCGTGGTCTCTGTAAATAGGTAGGTCGGGGTAAAGTGGGCCAGTGCAGTGAATAGGAAGCCCTCCAGATCCCTTTATGGGTCTGGTAGGGCGAGACGACTGAACAAACGCACATTTTGCCTAGACAGATAAGTACGAAAGGCTCTGACCGCTGACGCGAGTAGGGAAGAGGCCGAGTACTATCAAGTCGTAGAGACCGGTCTGGCGTCAGCCTTCCAGTATTAGTGTAGGTGGCTTCGTTGCCGCTGTAAGGAGAGAGAGGAAGGAGAGAAGGCGATGATCGCCGTATCGACTGAAACGAACGGAGGCAAACGATGCTACCGAACAAAAAACAATAGTAAAAAGGATAAGTTAATGATTTAGCGAAGCCCAAAAGTCTTCGCTATATAGTGATAGGGAAAGTTGGATTCGCACCAACAAGAAATCCTTAGCCAGCCCTAATTCATTCTTCACTGAGTTCCCTTTTGGGGTTTGTACAACCGAAGTTATTAAGATAAGCGGTATTAATATGTCATAATTTGTCTAGCCTACACCCTTATAAGATGTCGGCGTGGGACGTAGAACAATCCCGGGCAGCGGACGCTAAACTTATAGATCATGTTCATTTGTTTTAAATATCATCCATAACAAGGTGCACTTGCTGCGTCTAATATCTGATTCAAAGCTTACTGTAAGCCGCGCCAGAGGGATTATCACCTCTAATATTCCCGGTTCCTTCATTAACAATACCGTAGCATCTGACCTTCATAAACTAGAACTTTGAGATGTTCTAATTTAATCCATCGTCTCGTGGTGAGGAATTTAAACCATCAGATGCCCTTGCTTATTGAAAATATATCCCACATACTTTGCTTTTCCATGAAGTCTACAGCTAGGCAGCGCACACCTAGATTTTACATAAATATAAGGGGAATATAAGAGCCAGCCCTCTTAGTCCCGTAGTTTACAGCCTCGCGCTGACACCGCTAGTTCTAGGATAAACGATAAGTCTAAAGGTTTATATCCAACCTTTTTCGTGTTATCCTATAACGACCCGTCTTCTCATAGTGATTTAAGGCGACCGTAAGTCTTCTCATTATTCCATTTAGAGTCAACTTGATCCACACCTGCTTACATACTTGGGTTACACCGAAATTTCTTGAGAAGATTGGATATAATCTTCTCTTTCTTCCAGTCAGATAAGAGGGGTTCTTACCCATTATCCGCATTCGGCTTAGGATAATATTCATCAGTAGATCAAGATGAAAATTATCCCCCCTACCTCTCACAGTACCATCTGATTATCGACACGGGAACTACTTTGAATTATTATCAAACTATATATTTACGCTGATAGACTTAGACATGTTATAAGTTAACTAGTGCAATGTAGAGAAAAGTTCGTTAAGAGATTCTTTAAAGAATCTACAAATAAGAGTTCCTTCTAGATAGTCTGTAATCTTCCTCTATCTAAAAGTACTACCTAACAATCGGGAATTATGTATCCACCTTCAATGATTAGTCTCTAGCTGCAGATAATAGCGAATCCATTTATTGAAAAAGTATTGGTGATTAAACGAAATAGACAACATTTCAAGATCTAAAAAGCATAAACAATCAGTAGAGGCGTGGCTGGCCACACACTGCTAATTACTTATGCTCCCGTTTAAGCCAAAAACAAATTCAAATCAACTTCAACCCTTTAACCTCGATTAAAGGGGATACTTCTTATGATGACTAAGAA
This sequence comes from Diaporthe eres, assembly GCA_022225955.2. Taxonomy (NCBI): domain Eukaryota; kingdom Fungi; phylum Ascomycota; class Sordariomycetes; order Diaporthales; family Diaporthaceae; genus Diaporthe; species Diaporthe eres. The sequence goes on along the minus strand of JAKJXM020000017.1, from coordinate 9,644 downwards.
ATACCGCGCCATGATCCGCATAGACTAGAGACTAATCTTAAAGTTCCTTCAAACACTAATTGCTTCGGCTACTCTAACCTAGCTTTACCCTCACTCTTTCCTTTGGTACTTGAAATTATTTCTGAATAATATCGACCCTAGAGATAGGACACCACAAGGACAAATTATGGGGACTATCCTACTATCTCTAGTATGACTCTTCTCAGAGCTGATAGCTATACTATCAAAATGTTTACTTTAATGATCTGGACCCAAGGTCCGGAATCACTACAGGATATAATAAACATCTACGCCGTATCCTTAATCTAATATCTTGTACCTCCGTTGGGAGACTAGACATATGATGAACGTATTAAACCACTTATTTAAAATGATAAGTCGGTTGTACAAACTTGGCTGGAAAAATCAGATTTTAACTGATATCTAAGATTTAGGATGGTATTCCTAGACTAATCTTGCATTAACTATTATGCTATTTTCCATTATTGATGCTTGTACCTCAAATTTAGAGGGAGTGGGTATCTTCAGTGGGCAATAAATTGTTCCAAAATTAAGGGGATTCTAGAAAAAATTACAACCCGTGGACAAATTGTAATAATAAAAGTAGGGAGGGGAATGATGTCAGATACAAAACTAACAGTCGAGTGTTGTCAGTGCTCTGATACACCGTCTAGTCTTGCTGTGATAGTTTGCAAGCTTTCGCCAAACATTCCCTTTCTAATTTTGCTATGGTAAGAATATTATGAATTAAGATATGAATCCAAACCATTATCGTAAGATCTGTTTAAATGGTTTGGTATTCATATCGTGGCTTCTTTCCCCTTTGCCAGAGTCGGCTCGTGGTCTCTGTAAATAGGTAGGTCGGGGTAAAGTGGGCCAGTGCAGTGAATAGGAAGCCCTCCAGATCCCTTTATGGGTCTGGTAGGGCGAGACGACTGAACAAACGCACATTTTGCCTAGACAGATAAGTACGAAAGGCTCTGACCGCTGACGCGAGTAGGGAAGAGGCCGAGTACTATCAAGTCGTAGAGACCGGTCTGGCGTCAGCCTTCCAGTATTAGTGTAGGTGGCTTCGTTGCCGCTGTAAGGAGAGAGAGGAAGGAGAGAAGGCGATGATCGCCGTATCGACTGAAACGAACGGAGGCAAACGATGCTACCGAACAAAAAACAATAGTAAAAAGGATAAGTTAATGATTTAGCGAAGCCCAAAAGTCTTCGCTATATAGTGATAGGGAAAGTTGGATTCGCACCAACAAGAAATCCTTAGCCAGCCCTAATTCATTCTTCACTGAGTTCCCTTTTGGGGTTTGTACAACCGAAGTTATTAAGATAAGCGGTATTAATATGTCATAATTTGTCTAGCCTACACCCTTATAAGATGTCGGCGTGGGACGTAGAACAATCCCGGGCAGCGGACGCTAAACTTATAGATCATGTTCATTTGTTTTAAATATCATCCATAACAAGGTGCACTTGCTGCGTCTAATATCTGATTCAAAGCTTACTGTAAGCCGCGCCAGAGGGATTATCACCTCTAATATTCCCGGTTCCTTCATTAACAATACCGTAGCATCTGACCTTCATAAACTAGAACTTTGAGATGTTCTAATTTAATCCATCGTCTCGTGGTGAGGAATTTAAACCATCAGATGCCCTTGCTTATTGAAAATATATCCCACATACTTTGCTTTTCCATGAAGTCTACAGCTAGGCAGCGCACACCTAGATTTTACATAAATATAAGGGGAATATAAGAGCCAGCCCTCTTAGTCCCGTAGTTTACAGCCTCGCGCTGACACCGCTAGTTCTAGGATAAACGATAAGTCTAAAGGTTTATATCCAACCTTTTTCGTGTTATCCTATAACGACCCGTCTTCTCATAGTGATTTAAGGCGACCGTAAGTCTTCTCATTATTCCATTTAGAGTCAACTTGATCCACACCTGCTTACATACTTGGGTTACACCGAAATTTCTTGAGAAGATTGGATATAATCTTCTCTTTCTTCCAGTCAGATAAGAGGGGTTCTTACCCATTATCCGCATTCGGCTTAGGATAATATTCATCAGTAGATCAAGATGAAAATTATCCCCCCTACCTCTCACAGTACCATCTGATTATCGACACGGGAACTACTTTGAATTATTATCAAACTATATATTTACGCTGATAGACTTAGACATGTTATAAGTTAACTAGTGCAATGTAGAGAAAAGTTCGTTAAGAGATTCTTTAAAGAATCTACAAATAAGAGTTCCTTCTAGATAGTCTGTAATCTTCCTCTATCTAAAAGTACTACCTAACAATCGGGAATTATGTATCCACCTTCAATGATTAGTCTCTAGCTGCAGATAATAGCGAATCCATTTATTGAAAAAGTATTGGTGATTAAACGAAATAGACAACATTTCAAGATCTAAAAAGCATAAACAATCAGTAGAGGCGTGGCTGGCCACACACTGCTAATTACTTATGCTCCCGTTTAAGCCAAAAACAAATTCAAATCAACTTCAACCCTTTAACCTCGATTAAAGGGGATACTTCTTATGATGACTAAGAAATACCGCGCCATGATCCGCATAGACTAGAGACTAATCTTAAAGTTCCTTCAAACACTAATTGCTTCGGCTACTCTAACCTAGCTTTACCCTCACTCTTTCCTTTGGTACTTGAAATTATTTCTGAATAATATCGACCCTAGAGATAGGACACCACAAGGACAAATTATGGGGACTATCCTACTATCTCTAGTATGACTCTTCTCAGAGCTGATAGCTATACTATCAAAATGTTTACTTTAATGATCTGGACCCAAGGTCCGGAATCACTACAGGATATAATAAACATCTACGCCGTATCCTTAATCTAATATCTTGTACCTCCGTTGGGAGACTAGACATATGATGAACGTATTAAACCACTTATTTAAAATGATAAGTCGGTTGTACAAACTTGGCTGGAAAAATCAGATTTTAACTGATATCTAAGATTTAGGATGGTATTCCTAGACTAATCTTGCATTAACTATTATGCTATTTTCCATTATTGATGCTTGTACCTCAAATTTAGAGGGAGTGGGTATCTTCAGTGGGCAATAAATTGTTCCAAAATTAAGGGGATTCTAGAAAAAATTACAACCCGTGGACAAATTGTAATAATAAAAGTAGGGAGGGGAATGATGTCAGATACAAAACTAACAGTCGAGTGTTGTCAGTGCTCTGATACACCGTCTAGTCTTGCTGTGATAGTTTGCAAGCTTTCGCCAAACATTCCCTTTCTAATTTTGCTATGGTAAGAATATTATGAATTAAGATATGAATCCAAACCATTATCGTAAGATCTGTTTAAATGGTTTGGTATTCATATCGTGGCTTCTTTCCCCTTTGCCAGAGTCGGCTCGTGGTCTCTGTAAATAGGTAGGTCGGGGTAAAGTGGGCCAGTGCAGTGAATAGGAAGCCCTCCAGATCCCTTTATGGGTCTGGTAGGGCGAGACGACTGAACAAACGCACATTTTGCCTAGACAGATAAGTACGAAAGGCTCTGACCGCTGACGCGAGTAGGGAAGAGGCCGAGTACTATCAAGTCGTAGAGACCGGTCTGGCGTCAGCCTTCCAGTATTAGTGTAGGTGGCTTCGTTGCCGCTGTAAGGAGAGAGAGGAAGGAGAGAAGGCGATGATCGCCGTATCGACTGAAACGAACGGAGGCAAACGATGCTACCGAACAAAAAACAATAGTAAAAAGGATAAGTTAATGATTTAGCGAAGCCCAAAAGTCTTCGCTATATAGTGATAGGGAAAGTTGGATTCGCACCAACAAGAAATCCTTAGCCAGCCCTAATTCATTCTTCACTGAGTTCCCTTTTGGGGTTTGTACAACCGAAGTTATTAAGATAAGCGGTATTAATATGTCATAATTTGTCTAGCCTACACCCTTATAAGATGTCGGCGTGGGACGTAGAACAATCCCGGGCAGCGGACGCTAAACTTATAGATCATGTTCATTTGTTTTAAATATCATCCATAACAAGGTGCACTTGCTGCGTCTAATATCTGATTCAAAGCTTACTGTAAGCCGCGCCAGAGGGATTATCACCTCTAATATTCCCGGTTCCTTCATTAACAATACCGTAGCATCTGACCTTCATAAACTAGAACTTTGAGATGTTCTAATTTAATCCATCGTCTCGTGGTGAGGAATTTAAACCATCAGATGCCCTTGCTTATTGAAAATATATCCCACATACTTTGCTTTTCCATGAAGTCTACAGCTAGGCAGCGCACACCTAGATTTTACATAAATATAAGGGGAATATAAGAGCCAGCCCTCTTAGTCCCGTAGTTTACAGCCTCGCGCTGACACCGCTAGTTCTAGGATAAACGATAAGTCTAAAGGTTTATATCCAACCTTTTTCGTGTTATCCTATAACGACCCGTCTTCTCATAGTGATTTAAGGCGACCGTAAGTCTTCTCATTATTCCATTTAGAGTCAACTTGATCCACACCTGCTTACATACTTGGGTTACACCGAAATTTCTTGAGAAGATTGGATATAATCTTCTCTTTCTTCCAGTCAGATAAGAGGGGTTCTTACCCATTATCCGCATTCGGCTTAGGATAATATTCATCAGTAGATCAAGATGAAAATTATCCCCCCTACCTCTCACAGTACCATCTGATTATCGACACGGGAACTACTTTGAATTATTATCAAACTATATATTTACGCTGATAGACTTAGACATGTTATAAGTTAACTAGTGCAATGTAGAGAAAAGTTCGTTAAGAGATTCTTTAAAGAATCTACAAATAAGAGTTCCTTCTAGATAGTCTGTAATCTTCCTCTATCTAAAAGTACTACCTAACAATCGGGAATTATGTATCCACCTTCAATGATTAGTCTCTAGCTGCAGATAATAGCGAATCCATTTATTGAAAAAGTATTGGTGATTAAACGAAATAGACAACATTTCAAGATCTAAAAAGCATAAACAATCAGTAGAGGCGTGGCTGGCCACACACTGCTAATTACTTATGCTCCCGTTTAAGCCAAAAACAAATTCAAATCAACTTCAACCCTTTAACCTCGATTAAAGGGGATACTTCTTATGATGACTAAGAAATACCGCGCCATGATCCGCATAGACTAGAGACTAATCTTAAAGTTCCTTCAAACACTAATTGCTTCGGCTACTCTAACCTAGCTTTACCCTCACTCTTTCCTTTGGTACTTGAAATTATTTCTGAATAATATCGACCCTAGAGATAGGACACCACAAGGACAAATTATGGGGACTATCCTACTATCTCTAGTATGACTCTTCTCAGAGCTGATAGCTATACTATCAAAATGTTTACTTTAATGATCTGGACCCAAGGTCCGGAATCACTACAGGATATAATAAACATCTACGCCGTATCCTTAATCTAATATCTTGTACCTCCGTTGGGAGACTAGACATATGATGAACGTATTAAACCACTTATTTAAAATGATAAGTCGGTTGTACAAACTTGGCTGGAAAAATCAGATTTTAACTGATATCTAAGATTTAGGATGGTATTCCTAGACTAATCTTGCATTAACTATTATGCTATTTTCCATTATTGATGCTTGTACCTCAAATTTAGAGGGAGTGGGTATCTTCAGTGGGCAATAAATTGTTCCAAAATTAAGGGGATTCTAGAAAAAATTACAACCCGTGGACAAATTGTAATAATAAAAGTAGGGAGGGGAATGATGTCAGATACAAAACTAACAGTCGAGTGTTGTCAGTGCTCTGATACACCGTCTAGTCTTGCTGTGATAGTTTGCAAGCTTTCGCCAAACATTCCCTTTCTAATTTTGCTATGGTAAGAATATTATGAATTAAGATATGAATCCAAACCATTATCGTAAGATCTGTTTAAATGGTTTGGTATTCATATCGTGGCTTCTTTCCCCTTTGCCAGAGTCGGCTCGTGGTCTCTGTAAATAGGTAGGTCGGGGTAAAGTGGGCCAGTGCAGTGAATAGGAAGCCCTCCAGATCCCTTTATGGGTCTGGTAGGGCGAGACGACTGAACAAACGCACATTTTGCCTAGACAGATAAGTACGAAAGGCTCTGACCGCTGACGCGAGTAGGGAAGAGGCCGAGTACTATCAAGTCGTAGAGACCGGTCTGGCGTCAGCCTTCCAGTATTAGTGTAGGTGGCTTCGTTGCCGCTGTAAGGAGAGAGAGGAAGGAGAGAAGGCGATGATCGCCGTATCGACTGAAACGAACGGAGGCAAACGATGCTACCGAACAAAAAACAATAGTAAAAAGGATAAGTTAATGATTTAGCGAAGCCCAAAAGTCTTCGCTATATAGTGATAGGGAAAGTTGGATTCGCACCAACAAGAAATCCTTAGCCAGCCCTAATTCATTCTTCACTGAGTTCCCTTTTGGGGTTTGTACAACCGAAGTTATTAAGATAAGCGGTATTAATATGTCATAATTTGTCTAGCCTACACCCTTATAAGATGTCGGCGTGGGACGTAGAACAATCCCGGGCAGCGGACGCTAAACTTATAGATCATGTTCATTTGTTTTAAATATCATCCATAACAAGGTGCACTTGCTGCGTCTAATATCTGATTCAAAGCTTACTGTAAGCCGCGCCAGAGGGATTATCACCTCTAATATTCCCGGTTCCTTCATTAACAATACCGTAGCATCTGACCTTCATAAACTAGAACTTTGAGATGTTCTAATTTAATCCATCGTCTCGTGGTGAGGAATTTAAACCATCAGATGCCCTTGCTTATTGAAAATATATCCCACATACTTTGCTTTTCCATGAAGTCTACAGCTAGGCAGCGCACACCTAGATTTTACATAAATATAAGGGGAATATAAGAGCCAGCCCTCTTAGTCCCGTAGTTTACAGCCTCGCGCTGACACCGCTAGTTCTAGGATAAACGATAAGTCTAAAGGTTTATATCCAACCTTTTTCGTGTTATCCTATAACGACCCGTCTTCTCATAGTGATTTAAGGCGACCGTAAGTCTTCTCATTATTCCATTTAGAGTCAACTTGATCCACACCTGCTTACATACTTGGGTTACACCGAAATTTCTTGAGAAGATTGGATATAATCTTCTCTTTCTTCCAGTCAGATAAGAGGGGTTCTTACCCATTATCCGCATTCGGCTTAGGATAATATTCATCAGTAGATCAAGATGAAAATTATCCCCCTACCTCTCACAGTACCATCTGATTATCGACACGGGAACTACTTTGAATTATTATCAAACTATATATTTACGCTGATAGACTTAGACATGTTATAAGTTAACTAGTGCAATGTAGAGAAAAGTTCGTTAAGAGATTCTTTAAAGAATCTACAAATAAGAGTTCCTTCTAGATAGTCTGTAATCTTCCTCTATCTAAAAGTACTACCTAACAATCGGGAATTATGTATCCACCTTCAATGATTAGTCTCTAGCTGCAGATAATAGCGAATCCATTTATTGAAAAAGTATTGGTGATTAAACGAAATAGACAACATTTCAAGATCTAAAAAGCATAAACAATCAGTAGAGGCGTGGCTGGCCACACACTGCTAATTACTTATGCTCCCGTTTAAGCCAAAAACAAATTCAAATCAACTTCAACCCTTTAACCTCGATTAAAGGGGATACTTCTTATGATGACTAAGAAATACCGCGCCATGATCCGCATAGACTAGAGACTAATCTTAAAGTTCCTTCAAACACTAATTGCTTCGGCTACTCTAACCTAGCTTTACCCTCACTCTTTCCTTTGGTACTTGAAATTATTTCTGAATAATATCGACCCTAGAGATAGGACACCACAAGGACAAATTATGGGGACTATCCTACTATCTCTAGTATGACTCTTCTCAGAGCTGATAGCTATACTATCAAAATGTTTACTTTAATGATCTGGACCCAAGGTCCGGAATCACTACAGGATATAATAAACATCTACGCCGTATCCTTAATCTAATATCTTGTACCTCCGTTGGGAGACTAGACATATGATGAACGTATTAAACCACTTATTTAAAATGATAAGTCGGTTGTACAAACTTGGCTGGAAAAATCAGATTTTAACTGATATCTAAGATTTAGGATGGTATTCCTAGACTAATCTTGCATTAACTATTATGCTATTTTCCATTATTGATGCTTGTACCTCAAATTTAGAGGGAGTGGGTATCTTCAGTGGGCAATAAATTGTTCCAAAATTAAGGGGATTCTAGAAAAAATTACAACCCGTGGACAAATTGTAATAATAAAAGTAGGGAGGGGAATGATGTCAGATACAAAACTAACAGTCGAGTGTTGTCAGTGCTCTGATACACCGTCTAGTCTTGCTGTGATAGTTTGCAAGCTTTCGCCAAACATTCCCTTTCTAATTTTGCTATGGTAAGAATATTATGAATTAAGATATGAATCCAAACCATTATCGTAAGATCTGTTTAAATGGTTTGGTATTCATATCGTGGCTTCTTTCCCCTTTGCCAGAGTCGGCTCGTGGTCTCTGTAAATAGGTAGGTCGGGGTAAAGTGGGCCAGTGCAGTGAATAGGAAGCCCTCCAGATCCCTTTATGGGTCTGGTAGGGCGAGACGACTGAACAAACGCACATTTTGCCTAGACAGATAAGTACGAAAGGCTCTGACCGCTGACGCGAGTAGGGAGAGGCCGGAGTACTATCAAGTCGTAGAGACCGGTCTGGCGTCAGCCTTCCAGTATTAGTGTAGGTGGCTTCGTTGCCGCTGTAAGGAGAGAGAGGAAGGAGAGAAGGCGATGATCGCCGTATCGACTGAAACGAACGGAGGCAAACGATGCTACCGAACAAAAAACAATAGTAAAAAGGATAAGTTAATGATTTAGCGAAGCCCAAAAGTCTTCGCTATATAGTGATAGGGAAAGTTGGATTCGCACCAACAAGAAATCCTTAGCCAGCCCTAATTCATTCTTCACTGAGTTCCCTTTGGGGTTTGTACAACCGAAGTTATTAAGATAAGCGGTATTAATATGTCATAATTTGTCTAGCCTACACCCTTATAAGATGTCGGCGTGGGACGTAGAACAATCCCGGGCAGCGGACGCTAAACTTATAGATCATGTTCATTTGTTTTTAAATATCATCCATAACAAGGTGCACTTGCTGCGTCTAATATCTGATTCAAAGCTTACTGTAAGCCGCGCCAGAGGGATTATCACCTCTAATATTCCCGGTTCCTTCATTAACAATACCGTAGCATCTGACCTTCATAAACTAGAACTTTGAGATGTTCTAATTTAATCCATCGTCTCGTGGTGAGGAATTTAAACCATCAGATGCCCTTGCTTATTGAAAATATATCCCACATACTTTGCTTTTCCATGAAGTCTACAGCTAGGCAGCGCACACCTAGATTTTACATAAATATAAGGGGAATATAAGAGCCAGCCTCTTAGTCCCGTAGTTTACAGCCTCGCGCTGACACCGCTAGTTCTAGGATAAACGATAAGTCTAAAGGTTTATATCCAACCTTTTTCGTGTTATCCTATAACGACCCGTCTTCTCATAGTGATTTAAGGCGACCGTAAGTCTTCTCATTATTCCATTTAGAGTCAACTTGATCCACCCTGCTTACATACTTGGGTTACACCGAAA
>JAKJXM020000016.1:0-248621 GCA_022225955.2 Diaporthe eres | reverse complement strand
TTATTAAGGATAAAAGGATATTTAAAAAGTTATAAGAGGAAAGTACTTTTTATATAATATTAAAAACTTATATTAATTATATTTATATTAATTAAATATAAATTATTTATTAAGAAATATTAAGATAAAAGTAATTATTAATTATTTATTATAAATCCTTTATTATAATTAATCTTTTATTTATATTTATTAATAAGTTATTATATTTTAAAGACTTTAATAAATATTAAAAAATTAATAATATTAAAGTTATTAAATTAAGATATTATTATTTAAATATTAAATAATTAATATTATTTTAATATTTATTATATATAATATAAATTAATATCTTAATTTATAATAATAAACCTTTATAAAAAGATAAAAAGTTATATTAATTATTATTTAATATATAAATTAAATTAATATAATAATTAAGTTTTATTAAGTAAATTTAAATTAATTATTATATTAAATATTTTATTTTATATTTATATAATAAACTTTATTATAATATTATTAAAAATATTATTAATAGAAATATTATAATAAATAAATATTATTCTTTTTTTTAATGCTTTCTTTATAATAATAAATAAGTATATTAAGGTATTTCTTTTTATATTTAAATATATATTATATATAGCTTAAAATTAAGCTAAGGTTTTATTTATATAAATCTATTTTATTAATTAAAGTATATTAATATAAATAATTTTAAATTAAGATTTAAAATTTATATTAAAATTTTAAAAATTAATTTAAAATAATTAAGTATAAAGCTATTTTTCTTTATTATATATTATTTATAAATTAATAGTTTATTAAAATATAAAAATATAATAATAAAACTTATCTTATAAATATTTATTTAAAAGAATTTTATTAAATTATAAATAAAGATAATATTAGTATTATAGCTAATCTTAATAATATATATAATATTATTATTAAGTATATAGTTAATAAAAATGTTATATAATATAAATATTATTATTATATTATAAGTAGGTAGTTAATATAAGGTAATTTTTAAAGATATCTTTTAAAAGGAAATAAATCTTAATATTATAATAACTTAAATATAAATAAAATAAAGATATAATTAATAATATAGGCTTATTATCTTTTCCTTAAGAGATTAAATATAAATTAAGCTTATAATAATTATTATTTATTAAGAAATTTATTATAAAAATATTTTTAATATAAGATAGGGCCCTTTAAGATTTAAAAAAAAGTAAGTAATTTAGTATATAAACTTAAGTTTCCTTTATATATAAATAAATATTTAATTATATTAATAATTTAGCTTTTATTAGCTTATAAATTAAAAAGTAACTTATATAAATATAAAGTTTTATTAATAATATTAATTAATATTAATAAAGAAAAAGATAAAGATTAAAGATATTTAAAAGATTATTATTATTATAAATTAAAAAGATTATTAAATAAAAAAATTATATATTATAAAAGAAGGATAGAAATATAATATTTAATAAAATAAAAAAATTATTTATATTATTATAATATATAAATATTTAAGGATATATTAAATATAGTGGAATTTATTTATAAATTTAATAAATATAAGGAATTAATAAAATCTTTATAAAAAGAAATATAAGAATAGTAATAACTTAAGTTAATATTATTAGAGCTTAGTGAAGTATAGGCTTAGCCTTATTATAAGGTTAGTAAATTAAAAAAAGATTATTAAGTAATAACTTAAGAGCTTAGTATAATAAAGGCTATTAGGCTTAAGGTAGTAATTAGCTAAGTTAATAGCCTTATAAAGCTAAAGCTTTAAGTTTAAGCTTTTTAAATTATTATATATTAATAGCTAAGTAAATAAATATATTATTATATTCTTATTATATTTATTAATTATATTGCTTTATAATATTTATTTTATTTTTATAATTTATCTTTCTTTAATTTATATAGCTTTTATAATTATTTATTAAATAATCCTTTATATTATTATTATTTATCTTTATTAATATAAAAGTAATTAAATATATTATTATTATCTTATTATTTAATATATATTAATAATTATTATATTTTAATAATATAATTATTATTTTTTTATAAAAATATTATAATAAATATTATTTTATTTTAATTATTTATTATATTATATTTTAATTTTCTTTATTTACCTTTTTTATTATAATAAATTAAATTAAAGTATTTTATTTTAATTATTATTATTAATTAAAGATATAATAATATTATAATAATATTTATTAAGCCCTTATATATTAATATCTTTTTATAATATTTAAATTTATATAATATTATTTTACTTTATAATAACTTTATTAATTTTATTTATTTTATTAATTTAATTAGCCTTAAGATTAAGTTATTTTAAAAGATTTATATTAATATATTAAAGAAATGGCTTGTTTATATAATAAAGGAAGGAATTTTTAATTTTAAGAAATATATTTAAGAATTTATTATTTAAATATTTAAAATTAAATTATTAAATAGCTATAATTTTATAATTATTAATAAGAAAGAGGTAAAATATCTCTTAGCTTAATATTTATAATTATTATAGATTTATTATAATTAGTATATTTAATTTATTAGCTTTATCTTTAATTTAAAGATTTAATATTTTAATTTAAAATTTAATATTAAAAAAATAAAAGTATAATTATTAAATTAATATAATAATTCTTTATTAAATTATTTAAAAGATATTAATATAAGCTTAATATCCTTTAATATTATAAATAGTTATAATTTTAATAATAATATTAAAACTTTATATATTTATTATAAGGATAAATTTAAGCAACTTATTATATTATATATAATTAATAGTAACTTTAATAATAAAAGTAATATATACCTTATTATAACCTTATTATATATTCTTTATTTTTATTATAATAATATTTATTATTTTATAATAAAAACTTTAAGCTTAATTAATTTAAATAAATAGCTTATATTTAAAGTTATATAATATCTTAAAAATAGCTTATATTTCTTTAATAAAAACCTAATTACCTTAAGTAAATATTTAAGTTATAGCTATAATATAGTTAATTAATTTATATTAAAGAAAAAAACCTTAAATAATAATCTTAAGATTAAAGTTAATAATATTATAATTAGCTATATTAAGATATAGGTTATTAATTATAATACCTTCTTTATTATAAAGAATTGCCTTAATTATTTAATAAAGTATATAAGTTAATTTATATCTTAATAAAAGGCTATTTTTTTTAATAATATTATTAATTTCCCTTTTATAATAAAAAACTATTTATTATATATTAAGGGCTTATAAATTAAGATTTAGTTTATTATTAAAGTCTTAATTTATTTATTAATAATCCCTTTATTATTATCTTAAATGCTAAGATTATTATTAATTATTTTAAATATTATTAAGAATTAATAAAGATAAATTATAATTAGTTAATTAAAGATTTAATAAAATATAAGTTAATTAATATATACCTTTAGCTATATTTATATAAGTTAAAGGATAAATATAATAAATATAAATAACTATTTATTATCTTATATAATAACGTTAATAATATTATAATTATTTAAAAGATATAAGTCTTATATATAGTAATTAATAATAAAATTAACGTTTAATATACTTTTAATTACTTAAATAACTTCTTATTAATTTAATTTATTTTATTTAAATTTATATTAATTATTTAATAAATTATAATAGCTTATTTTAATAAAACTAAGTAATATAAGTTTAAATTAATTAATTAAGACTTTATTATTTAAATTTTAAATATTTATTAATAATTCTGCTTATATTTTTATAATTTAAGTATATTAAATATTATTATTATTAAAAAATAATATAATTATATTATTAATAAGAATTATTAATAGAATATTAAGATTATTATATTATACCTTATTATTATTTATTAACTTATTTAATATAAATCTATTTATTATATTATAATTATTAAAATTAATATTATTATAAATAAAATTAAATTTATTACTAAGCTTATATAAATTATAATTAATTAACTTTAGCTCCTCTTTATAAATAATAATTTTAAATTAATACTTTTATTTCTTTAATATAAAGCTATTATTAACTTTAATTATAATCTAACTTATATTCTCTTAAAATATATTTATTATAAGTTAAAAGAGGAAAATATAATTATAAAAAATATTAAAAATATATTATATTATAATAATAATAAAAAGAAGAAATATTATAAAAAGGTTAAGATTAATAATTTCTTTAATATTAATAACCCCTTTAATCCTATATTTAAGTCTTAAATAATATAATATTAATATTATAATCTCTTTATTATAAATAATAATTATTATATTTATATTATTATTAATTATAATTAACGCATTTATATTTAGCTAATATATTAATATTAATTATATATCCTTATATATATATATTTTTATAAAATAATCCTTATCCTTATAATTTAATAGAATTAATTAAATAAAATTAAAATAATATTTTATTTATATTTATATTAATTATAATATTTATATATTTTTAATATTAATATAATTCTAATATTTATATATTATAAATATTTATATAATTATTATAATAATATATTCTTAATAATTTTATTATTTTATTATATAATAATAAGCTGCTTATTATAATATTAGCCTTATATAATATTTAATTATTTATATTTTATATTATAATTATATTATTCTTTTTTAAAAGAAAATCTTTTTTTATATTAAGGGATATTATTAAAAACTTAAGATATTTTTATTATAATATAATAATTAATTAATTTTAAAAAATTCTTAAGGAAAATATAAAAAGTTCTCTTTATTATATTTTAATAGATTAAGTTATTATATCTTAATAAAGAAGATTATTATATTATAATAATGCTTTCTTTAATATTTCTTTAAAAAAGATTTAAAATTTATCTTTATTACTTTTATCTTATAATATATTTAATAGCTTAAGCTTAATATTAATAAATTACTTAATATATTAAAAGCTAAGCTTTTTTATAAAATTATTATTTATAATTATTCCTTAGAATTCCTTTAAAGGATTTAAAAATTAATAAATAAATATATTATATTATAAATTAATATAAGCTTAATATAGGTTTCTATAAAAAAGTAAATAAAAGTCTTATTAATTAAAGGCTAATAAAATTAAAAAGTAGCTTAATAGCTATATTTTATTAAAATTAAAAAATAAAAAGTTATTAATAAAGTTCTTAATAAATTATATTAAAAAGAATAAGCTAAATAAGTTAAAATATAATTATTATTTAGCTTATTAATTTTTATTATTTAAAAAATAATAAATAATAAAAAGAAAAAATATATAGTAATTAACTTATAAGTCTTAAATAAGGTAGTAATACTTAATGTTTATTTATTATTATTATAATTAAATATTATTTAGTAAATTTATAATAAAAAGTATTTTATAATAATAAACGTTTATTTATTCTTTTATTAATTCTTAATTTATTTATTATATTATAATTATTTTATAATTATTAGTATTAAGGGCTAAAAATAACTAAATATAGTTATTATAAGTTATTAAAATTTACCTTAATATATTTAATATTTTATAAATAAACTCCTTAAATATTATCGCTATATTATTTTAATATTTATAAATAATATTATTATTTACTTTAATATTATTAAGTAATATATTAAGGATTTTAAAGTTATTTAATTATTATTTTATTAATAAAATATTATTATCTTAGGTTTAAAATCTTTTATAAAATATCTATTTATTAAATTATTAAGTTTTTAAATAAATAGCTTAATTATTTATATTATTAAAGTTAAAATTTAAGCTTTTAAAGATATAAAATTTCTTAAGAATCTTATAACTTTAAAAAAATTTATAAGTATAATTAGCTTTTTTAAATATTTAATTTTATAATTTAATAAATATATTAATTCTTTATAATAATAAAAGATAATAATATTAATATTTATTAAAATAATTAAATAGTTATTATTAAAAGATAAATAAAAATATTATATAAATTATATATCTTTTAAATTAACTTTTAAAAAGTATATAGTATTTAAAGATATTTATTATATATTAACTTAATTAAATGCTTTTTTTTATTAAAATCTTAATAAGTATTTATTCTTTTAAATAAATGCCTTTAAAATAAATAGTTTTTTTAAGTTAATATTTTAGCTTTAAAATAATTATTATTAAAATTTAAAATAGTTAATATTATATATAATTATATAATTATTTTTTTATTTTAATAAGATATTAATCTTTATTAAGGTTAAATATTAATTAATTAAATTAAAGATAATATATTTAATATAATTAATTAAAAAAATAAAAATAATTATTTAATTTAATTTAATTAAGTTAATATATATCTTAATAAATTATATTATTATTATAAGTATTATAAATTAAATAAACTTTAATATAATAAATAAGATAAAGATAAATATAAAGCTTATATTAATATTAAAGTTTTTTAATTAGTTTTAATTTAATATAAAGTATATTTTAAGATATATTAATATTATTATAAATATATTATTTAGAATTTTAAGTTATATTAATATTATTAAGAATAAAAGGATATTTAAAAAGCTATAAAAAGAAAGCATTTTTTATATAATATTAAAAACTTATATTAATTATATTTATATTAATTAAATATAAATTATTTATTAGGAAATATTAAGATAAAAGTAAATTATTAATTAATTTATTATAAATCTTTTATTATAAATTAATCTTTTATTTATATTTATTAATAGGTTATTATATTTTAAGGATTTTAATAAGTATTAAAAATTAATAATATTAAAGTTATTAAATTAAGATATTATTATTTAAATATATAATAATTAATATTATTTTAGTATTTATTATATATAATATAAAGTAATATCTTAATTTATAATAATAAATCTTTATAAAAAGATAAAGAGCTATATTAATTATTATTTAATATATAAATTAAATTAATATAATAACTAAGCTTTATTAAGTAAACTTAAATTAATTATTATATTAAATATTTTATTTTATATTTATATAATAAACTTTATTATAATATTATTAAAGATATTATTAATAGAAATATTATAATAAATAAATATTATTCTTTTTTTTAATATCCTTTTTATAATAATAAATAAATATATTAAGATATCTTTCTTTATATTTAAATATATATTATATATAGCCTAAGATTAAATTAAAGTTTTATTTATATAAATTTATTTTATTAATTAAAGTATATTAGTATAAATAATCTTAAATTAAAATTTAAAATTTATATTAAAACTTTAGAAATTAATTTAGAAATAATTAAATATAAAGTTATTATTCTTTATTATATATTATTTATAAATTAATAATTTATTAAAATATAAAAATATAATAATAGAATTTATCTTATAAATATTTATTTAAAAGAATTTTATTAAATTATAAATAAAGATAATATTAATATTATAGCTTAATTTTAATAATATATATAATATTATTATTAAATATATAATTAATAAAATATTATATAATATAAATATTATTATTATATTATAAATAAATAGTTAATATAAGATAATTTTTAGAAATATTTTTTAAAAGAAAGTAAATCTTAATATTATAATAGCTTAAATATAAATAAAGTAAAAGTATAATTAATAATATAGGCTTATTATTTTTTCTTTAAAAAATTAAATATAAATTAGGTTTAATAATAATTATTATTTATTAAGAAATTTATTATAAAAGTATTTTTAATATAAAATAAGGCCCTTTAAAGTTTAAAAGAAAGTAAATAATTTAATATATAAACTTAAATTTTTTCCTTATATAAATAAATATTTAATTATATTAATAATTTAGCTTTTATTAACTTATAAATTAAAAAGTAATTTATATAAATATAAAGTTTTATTAATAATATTAATTAATATTAATAAAAAAGAGGATAAAGATTAAAGGTATTTAAAGGATTATTATTATTATAAATTAAAAAGATTATTAAATAAAAGAATTATATATTATAAAAGAAAGATAAAGATATAATATTTAATAAAATAAAAGGATTATTTATATTATTATAATATATAGATATTTAAAGATATATTAAATATAATAAAATTTATTTATAAGTTTAATAAATATAAGAAATTAATAAAATCTTTATAAAGAGAAATATAAAAATAATAATAACTTAAGTTAATATTATTAAAGCTTAATAAAGTATAGGCTTAGCCTTATTATAAAATTAATAAATTAAAAAGGGATTATTAAATAATAGCTTAAAAGTTTAATATAATAAAGGTTATTAGTTTAAAGTAATAATTAATTAGGTTAATAGCTTTATAAAGCTAAAGCTTTAAGCTTAAGCTTTTTAAATTATTATATATTAATAGCTAAATAAATAAATATATTATTATATCCTTATTATATTTATTAATTATATTATTTTATAATATTTATTTTATTTTTATAATTTATCTTTCTTTAATTTATATAGCTTTTATAGCTATTTATTAAGTAATTCTTTATATTATTATTACTTACTTTTATTAATATAAAAGTAATTAAATATATTATTATTATCTTATTATTTAATATATATTAATAATTATTATATTTTAATAGTATAATTATTACCTTTTTATAAAAATATTATAATAAATATTGCTTTATTTTAATTATTTATTATATTATATCTTAATCTTCTTTATTTACCCTTTTTATTATAATAAATTAAATTAAAATATTTTATTTTAATTATTATTATTAATTAAAAATATAATAATATTATTATAATATTTATTAAACTTTATATATTAATATTTTTTTATAATATTTAAACTTATATAATATTATCTTATTTTATAATAATTTTATTAATTTTATTTATTTTATTAATTTAATTAGCTTTAAGATTAAGTTATTTTAAGAGATTTATATTAATATATTAAAGGAATAATTTATTTATATAATAAAAAAAAGGATTCTTAATTTTAAGGAATATATTTAAGAGTTTATTATTTAAGTATTTAAAATTAAATTATTAAATAGTTATAACTTTATAATTATTAATAAAAAAGAAGTAAAGTATTTTTTAGTTTAATATTTATAATTATTATAAATTTATTATAATTAATATATTTAATTTATTAGCTTTACTCTTAATTTAAAGGTTTAGTACCTTAATTTAGAATTTAATATTAAAAAAGTAAAGATATAATTATTAAATTAATATAATAATTTCTTATTAAATTATTTAAAAGATATTAATATAAACTTAATATCTTTTAATATTATAAATAGTTATAATTTTAATAATAATATTAAATCTCTATATATTTATTATAAGGATAAATTTAAATAATTTATTATATTATATATAATTAATAGTGATTTTAATAATAAAAGTAATATATATCTTATTATAACTTTATTATATATTCTTTATTTTTATTATAATAATATTTATTACTTTATAATAAAGATTTTAGGCTTAATTAATTTAAATAAGTAGCTTATATTTAAAGTTATATAATATTTTAAGAATAGCTTATATTCTTTTAATAAAAATTTAATTATTCTAAGTAAGTACTTAAGTTATAGCTATAATATAGCTAATTAGTTTATATTAAAAGAAAAGATTTTAAATAATAACTTTAAGATTAAAATTAATAATATTATAATTAATTATATTAAGATATAGGTTATTAATTATAATATCCTCTTTATTATAAAGGATTGCTTTAATTATTTAATAAAATATATAAGCTAGTTTATATCTTAATAAAAGGCTATTTTTTTTAATAATATTATTAATTTCCTTTTTATAATAAAGGATTATTTATTATATATTAAAAGCTTATAAATTAAGATTTAATTTATTATTAAAGCCTTAAATTTATTTATTAATAATCTTTTTATTATTATCTTAAATATTAAGATTATTATTAATTGCTTTAAATATTATTAAGAGTTAATAAAGATAGATTATAATTAATTAATTAAAGATTTAATAAAATATAAGTTAATTAATATATACTTTTAATTATATTTATATAAGCTAAAGGGTAAATATAATAAATATAAATAGTTATTTATTATCTTATATAATAACGTTAATAATATTATAATTATTTAAAAGATATAAGTTTTATATATAATAATTAATAATAAAATTAATATTTAATATATTTTTAATTATTTAAGCAATTTTTTATTAATTTAATTTATTTTATTTAAATTTATATTAATTATTTAATAAATTATAATAGCTTATCTTAATAAAATTAAGTAATATAAATTTAAGTTAGTTAATTAGGATTTTATTATTTAAATCTTAGATATTTATTAATAATTTTATTTATATTTTTATAATTTAAATATATTAGATATTATTATTATTAAAAAGTAGTATAATTATATTATTAATAAAAATTATTAATAAGATATTAAGATTATTATATTATATCTTATTATTATTTATTAATTTATTTAATATAAGTTTATTTATTATATTATAGCTATTAGAATTAATATTATTATAAATAAAATTAAGCTTATTATTAAGCTTATATAAATTATAATTAATTAACTTTAGCTTCTTTTTATAAATAATAATTTTAAGTTAATACTTTTATTTTTTTAATATAAAGTTATTATTAACTTTAATTATAATTTAATTTATATTCCTTTAAAATATATTTATTATAAATTAAAAAAGAAAGATATAATTATAAAGAGTATTAAGAATATATTATATTATAATAATAATAAAAAGAAGAAGTATTATAAGAAGATTAAGATTAATAGCTTTTTTAATATTAATAACCCTTTTAACCTTATACTTAAATCTTAAATAATATAATATTAATATTATAATCTCTTTATTATAAATAATAATTATTATATTTATATTATTATTAATTATAATTAATGCGTTTATATTTAATTAATATATTAATATTAATTATATATCTTTATATATATATATTTTTATAGAATAATCCTTACCTTTATAGCTTAATAAAATTAATTAAATAAAGTTAAAATAATACTTTGCTTATATTTATATTAATTATAATATTTATATATTTTTAATATTAATATAATTTTAATATTTATATATTATAAATATTTATATAATTATTATAATAATATATTTTTAATAATTTTATTATTTTATTATATAATAATAAGTTATTTATTATAATATTAGCCTTATATAATATTTAATTATTTATATTTTATATTATAATTATATTATTCTTTTTTAAAGAAAAATCTTTTCTTATATTAAAGGATATTATTAAGAATTTAAGATATTCTTATTATAATATAATAACTAATTAATCTTAAAGAATTCTTAAAGAAAGTATAAAGAGTTTCCTTTATTATATTTTAATAGGTTAAGCTATTATATCTTAATGGAAAAGATTATTATATTATAATAATGCTTTTTTTAGTATTTCTTTAAGAAAGATTTAGAATTTATCTTTATTATTCTTATTTTATAATATATCTAATAATAAATAAAAGAGATTAAGATTTAAAAGATAAATATATAAGGATTATATAATATTTATATAATATAAATATTAAGTATATAAAATAATATAATTATTATAATATTAATAAGTAATTTAAGGAAAGTGATTTAATTATAATATTAATTAAATATTTATAATAAAAGTATAAAAATAATAAATTAATTATTAAGTACTTAAGTTCTTTTTAAATAATTAAAATAATTAATTATTATAACTTAATTTATTAATTAAAATTATTTAAATAATATAAAATATATAATATAATATTTATTATAATACTTAAGTTATTTAAAAGTTATAAAGATAAAGTATTTAAGTTATAATAAAATATTAATTTATTTAATAATAATATCTTTAAAATAAAGATTATATTAAGGTATTAAGGGCCTTAAAATTAATAATAATATTTAATTTAATAAAAAAAATATAATAATAAAGATAATTTATAAAAATTAAATATAAATATATATAATAATTTATTAATATAATAATATAAGAAAGTTAAAAAGATATAATAAAGATATAATAAGAGTATATAAAGTATATAAATTAATTTATTTTAAAAATAATATAAGATTTTTATTAAGGTTTTCCTTACCCTTAAGGTATATAATATAAGCATAAGGCGAACGTATTTATTTCTCCTTCTCCTCCTTTCCCTTTAATGTATATATATCGTGAGAGATAGCGCTAATAAAGCTCTTTAAGATAGTAATATTATAATAAGTTAATAATAATATCTTATTATTAATAATAATAATAATAATAATAATATATAATATAAATATAATAATAATAATAATCTTAAAGCTTAAAGATAAAGTATAAATATAAATAATATAGTTTTTTTTATTATTATTTTTAAAAAAGGTTATTAAAAATTAAATAATAAAAAAAGAAATTTAATATAATATTAATAAAGTATTAATATAATATATTTTAATATAAAAAAAGTTAAAATTATTATTTATATAAATATATTTATCTTTATTTTAATTATAATATTATTATTAATAATAATTAATACTTATAATTTTATTAATAAAAATTATATAATATAAATATATTATAAATATAATATATATAAAGTAAATATAAATTAAATTAATTAAAATATTTTAACTTTAGCTTCTTTTTTAAAGTATATATATAATATATATATTATTCTTATATAAAGTAAGTATTATCCTTAATAGCTAAGCTAAGCTTAAACTTTAGCTTCTTATTTTTTTATAATACTTTATTAATAATATATAAATATAATATAATTAATATATATAAATATAAAAAAAAATATATTTATATTATTAATAATTAAAAGATTTAAAAAAAATAAATTTAAGATATTATACTTATTATTAATAAATTAAAAGTATTTAAAGTTAATAAGTATTATTTATATATAATATAAATATAATATAATTATCTCTAGGAAATATTTATAAATAAATTAATATAATTATTAATAATAATAATATTATTAATTATTTATTATATTTTTATTAGTTAATATAATATTAATATAATTATAATATAATTATAGCTTAAATAATAATATTTATTATATTATTATTATTATTATTATTATTATTAATACTTTATTATATTATTAATACTTATATTATATATATATTATATATTTAAAGGTTAAGAAATATTTATAATATAAGTTTAAGTATAAATATAAATATAAATATTATATAATATTAATATATTATTTAAGATAATTTATTTTATAAATATATTTATAAATAAAATTAGTATATATTAAAAAAAGAAGAAAAAAAAGAAAAAAAAAAGAAGATTATAATATTAAATAAATTATAAAGAAATATTATTAATATTATTAATATATTATTTATATAATAAAACTTTATAATATTATTTAAATAATATTTAATTATAATAAGTATAATAAAAAGAATTATATTTATATATATAGTATATAATATATATATTTATTAATTATTATAATAACTCTTATATTTTTCTTATAACTTTTATAATAATCTTTATTTATAAAGCTATAATAAATAATAATTTTATTATTTCTTTTATTTATTATTTTAAATAACCTTTTAATAATAACTTTATAACTCTTACCCTATATTTATATAATATATATCTTAATATTCTTAAGATAAGAGTTTAAAAAAAAAGATAATTTATTAAGGATTATTATATTATAATATTATTTACTTAATATTATAACTTTAAATTATTAATTAATTATAAAGATAATTATTTTTATATTATAAGGGAGCTTTAAAGATATAAAAGATTTATTTATAAAAAAAGGAGACTCTTTAGTTTAAAAAAGAAGGAAAAGGGAGGCTAAGTTTAATTATACTTTAATCTTTAAATATATTACTCCTATATTATGTATATACTAAGCAGCTATTATGCATCCCTATTCACTCTACTTATATTCTAAAACCCTTATATAATACACCCATGAAATCTGCTCCCTATGTCTCCGCCATACAGAGCTACATATTGATGATTATTAGTTTTCAGGGCTCATAAATAGAGACAGCGTTCGGCGATAAAAGCATACCAGTGCCATGAGAGCCTGTCGACATGTGAGTATATTTACTGGCCAGGCTTGCGCTCCGAACAGCGGGGGATAAGAATAGTGGAGCTTACTAAAAACTTTCTGATCGTGTCTCTTCTTGATATCACATGCTCTTTGATTTCCAACGAAGCGCTCCAGAAAAAATGCGTTGCCGCAGTACATCCCGGATTCAATTTGGACGACAACATTAATCCTCGGGTAATGCAAACATGTGCCACAAGCGCTGATTCTGCCGATAAGGGACCTCGGGAGTGGTCCAGAAGTCGTTCGGTGTTATGTATCACGTCAGATCGGTCGAGAAAAATATTCACACTTTTTAAAGTCAGCCACATCAGTCGAATCTATTCAAATTTCAGTGGGATGGGAAATTCATACCCTCCCGGCTCCTCGAAGCAAGCTGTAAGATGGCATGGTCAGCGCTATACTTCTCACAAACAAGGTACTCAACCAGGTCAGCCATATGTACCGTCTATAATTTCCTGGACTTGAAGACTTGCTAAATCGACGCTTGGTTTCTCCAGTTCACTATACTCTCCATCATTACGAATCATTGGCTGTGAGCACGCTTGTGAGTTAAACATCAACCTCTTCATGATTGCGACGGCTTGTTCCTGGAGATGCCGATCTTTCTTGCCACGACTCATTGCACTCTCGAGGTCCTCCAGCAGTGGGTCATAGGTGGTGCCATGGTCCATGGCCTGCTCCTCCTCTCGGTCAATCCGCCAGTTCGTGCGAGGGTAGCGTCCCTCGGGCATCTTTTCGGGCCCGCGGTGAGGCGTAGGGCCTGGAGGCTCGGCACCGAGATTAATGGCAACACCGCCATGGTCTTGGTCTCTCGGCGTCATGTCACGCCCCCATGTCTGGGCTGTGGGCCTCACGGTGGGGCCCATTCCCGTTTGGCCAGTCATGAACGATGCTGACTCAGACGTAGGAGGGTCAAATCCCCATAGACTGAATTCTGTGGTATCCAATCTGGTGGTTGCAGTGTCAACGCTGCCTCCGTCGCTGGTGGCCGGCATCAGGGGTGGCATGCTGAAATTGAAGTTCGAGGAGCTCTCTGGGAAAGACGATGTCGCTGCATCGCCTAAGAAGAGATCTGTACCGCCGAGGTTGTCCAGGGAGTCGCTGAAGTCGTAGGTTGAGAGATCGTCAGGCGGGGTGATAGCAGTTGTTTGTGTGACATTCGGTGCCAAAGTCCTGAGGCTGAAATTTGGGGATGTCATGGAAAAGGTAGAGTAGCGACATTCAATTTTTTGCTTCTGCATCGCGCCACGGTCAGACAAGCACCGTTCAAGCGGTGGAAAGCGACCTACATTGCAATGCGCACAAGGTCGTTCTCCATTACCTTAATTATCGTTTCGGTTAGTGGAGGCCTTAATAGTTTCTATAATAACGATAGAGGAATTATCCTGTGGAAATATGTGTCGAGTACTCACAGCGAATCTTCTTCTGCCTACATAAACGGCATGCACCTCTTCGCCTCGTCAGCTTCGGTCGAGTCACGGGCATTGCGAATTTGTTGAACGAGTTCGGAGGCCAGTAGTTAAAAAGAGCTTAAAATCCGAGAAACCGGACGCGTAGAAATCGGAAATGTTTAGCGGGCTGGACGAAACGTGAGATTGATTGTATGCAGAGACCAAGGCATGCCAGTCTCGCAGCAGCTTGTGTAATTAGTCTAATGGGAATGTCTTATCTATTTCTCGGTTACCAACTGGAGTTCCCCTTCAAAGGTGAACATAGGGACTTGATTCAAGGCTCGCCCGTATTAACCTAGTATAGTGGGGACCTGAAAGTCTAAGAATTGGTGTCCCTTTGCTTGAATGAGGATCAGAGAATTGTTACTTATTGTACTGCAAAGCTTCATTTCAGCATGGACAGTCTCATGTTGAAATGGGAGATTGTTCAGTCGATGTCATATTGTGGAATCAGTCTGCCCTTCTGCTGGACCTTCGGAGAATTATTTGATCATGGTGTCGATATACATTGTTATAGTTTTAAAGAAGAATTGATGTACAAGTACATAGGAGTTCTGAAGAAGATCAATTACCTAATGATGCGCTGTGCCTGACTGGTGCGTGGCTGTAGTGGGTTTTGCAAAAATAGGAGGTAGCTGACAGAGGGTCCCTCCCTCTGACAGGCACGGCAGTCTGAAAGGAAAGTGGGGTCGCAGGGCCGGAATGTGGAGTTACCAGCAAACTATAATTGAGTTTTGACGTGGGACCACTTCGTGATACCCACAAGTGCAGGAGTCATCCTAACGGCCTTTTCATCACGTCTTCGAATAAACCGAGCACAATCGCGACATGTAGGACCACATGGTATAGTTTGGCTTCCCAACAGATACGGACCTTGTCCTTGAGGGAACATGGACCACGAATGGTTCCAAAGTCTCAGGTCATTGCCCTTTGATGTCTTTGCACTGCTTCCAAACCAAAGGCACGGTCTCGGGCCTCAACATCTCAAAAACCAACTTTGTCCCACTGTCAGCCAAGCAATCCTTCGTCCTCTGCCGAGCGTGTTCAATGTCTTCGCCCAGAGTCTCCCTCACGGGCTCCACGTAGTGGTCCCCGAGTAACCCGACCATTAGCCCGACGTATTCGACCTGGGAGAATTTTTTCCCCGGGCACACGTGGCTTCCGTCAAGCCATGACATGTATACTGTGCGTAATGGCTTTAATAGAATCTCGCGATCAAATGGCGGTATGTCGACCTCATTATCCTCAGCTGTGATTCCTGTTGCTTGGATCCAGCGTGATGGCCTAAATTCCAGGCTGTCGTCACCCCAATATCCAGGGTTAGACTGTGCTGCATGCATGTTGAAGAGCAAAAGGGTCTGAGGAGGTATTGAGTATGCTTTGCCGCCGATCGTCAGATCCGTTTGCCCTTGAGTCCGTCTAGGGACGATTCCGAGGACGTGGTAAAGGCGAAGGACTTCGTGCTGTGACGTAGGGGTATTAGTTACTATTGCTAGGTTACGACCATCAATTGGCATCAGAGCAAACTTCCGATTGAACGGAACTCACCATGACCGCCATGCATCTGGTGAGCTTGGGAACTGATTCGTAACTCAGCGTGGAAGCTGATTCTCCGCCGAGGACATGCTGTATCTCCTCACGCATCCAGTTCTGGACTTCGGGGTAAGCAGCCAGCAGGTAAAACGTAAAGTTCAAAGACCGGGCCGTGGTGTCGTGGCCAGAAAAGTTGTATGCAAACATGTTCCCAGAGACCTCCTGCTCCGAGATGCCAAACCCGTTCGACTCTTCCGACTCGACGAAGGCGCAAACAAGGTTTGCCATCAACGTTCCTTCTGTGGTGCCCTTCTCCTTTAAGCCAGCCTTGGCCGTGTCAAAGTCGTTCTTCATATGGATTTGGAACGATCGGAATCCCTTCCCAACCCGAGCTAAGTTGGCGGGCCACTTTATGCGGCCAAGGAGCTTGGCTCCAAGAAGGAAAACGACAAGAATGTTTTCGAGGATGAGACGAAGACTGGTGTGATACCCAAGTAGGTTTTGTCCATCTCTTGTTGGACCACGGTCGTCTTGGTCCTCCTCTTCACTACCAGCAAAAGCGCACGACCTGCCAAACCCTGCACTGACCAGGATGTTCAGAGCCACGGTCTTGCAGTCCCGGGGCGTGGTCTTGACACCCCTTGGCCCAGCAGCTTTCCAGTAACTGAGCAGCTGCCCAGCTTGCCCCAACGCTTCGTCCCAGGCGAGTCTGTTCGTCTTCTCAGTGAATGCGGCAGCAGTGACCTTTCGATGACGCCGCCAGTCCTCCCCCGTCGCGGTGATGACGTTCGGCCCGAAACAGTTGAGCATCGCCCACAGCTCCGTCGGCCTCTCGATGCTGCCCTGGCGCTCGCCGTAAAAGATGCCGTACAGTGTCTCTCCATCACAGGTGTAAAGCCAATTCTGGACAGGCGTGACAATGACAAACCCGGGGCCGTATTCCTGGAATATGCTGTGCTTCTGTGCCCACTCCCAGCCGCTGTAGCCGATCCGGCTCACCGTGTTGCCGAGGCCGAAGGGCAGATGTTTGAACCACGGGGCGACATGTCGACCGATGACTAGCCACAGCGGGTTGGAGTAGCTGACGGGGACGACCAAAATAGGAAGGCCTATTGTTTTTGCTTTCGAGTAGTTCCTGGCCAAAGCTGATATTGTGGATAGGAACAGCAACAAAGGTCCGAGTAGGATGAAAGAAAGCAGTAAGATCACGGCCATGGTTCCAAATCTTGGTTTAACGTGACTGACAGTGTCCTGAGGTTCAACAGTGCTATGTATACTAGTCGCACAATAACATTAGCCGTCTGGTACACACTCTAGCAGTGCCGGGCAGGGGCAGAAAGCGTATACTTTGGGGATAGAAGTCCGGACCGGAAATGCGAACCAAACGCTCCACAAGCGGTCATGGACACTTCTGATTGGCTGTTGTTCCGCGCTCATCACTTGATCATGGAAAGTAAACAGTCGACTACATATTTGATCTAGTACGTACAGAAAGTTTTCGATGCTTAATAGTCAACCTCGGGACGATTTTTCAAATGCGTATACTTCCCGCGCAAAACACTCAACCGCTGTCGCAATCCGAAGGCTTTGGAAATTCCCAACATAATCAGCTCGCAGCGCAATTGAACCATGAGTAAGGATTCAATTGGGACAATCCCAACGACATTGACGTCGATGACATGGCAGTCTATCTTTGACTCCAGGTTGATGAGTTCCTTACCCAGAACGTGGCTCCTTGCCGCATTCCTAATGGCAGTCACTTGCATCTCCTACTGGGCCCATCGTTCCAACCAGCGCCGCAGCCGCAAGCTCTCTGGAGGCGTCAACCTCAGCACCGGGTGGTGGTTCAGGGAAAGGCTGCGATGGCTTTTCCATTCACCATCCGTGCTCGCGTCCGGGTACGATCATCTAAAGAACAAGGGCGCGCCGTACGTCCAGATCACCATCGAGGACGGCACACAGAACGTCGTGTTCAACCACCGCTACATCAAGCAGCTCGCCTCCCTACCCGACGACCACCTCAGCTTCGACGAGGCCGCCAAGAGCCTCACGGCCGGGAAGTACACCAAGATCGCCAACGTCCCGCAGGGCATCGGCCAGGACGCGGTCCGCGGGGAGCTTACGGCAAACCTGCCCCGCGTCGTGGGGTACATGGCGGCCGAGGTCGACATTGCCCTGCGGAAGATGCTGCCGCAGACGGCGGAGTGGGAGCTGCGCACTGTGAGCGAGGTCGTCATGGAGCCGATCGCGCAGGCATCGGCGCGGGTCTTCGTCGGGCCCAAGCTGTGCCGGGACGAGGCGTGGATGAGCATCATGAGGAACTTTACACACATGGCCGCCGCCAGCCTGCAAGCCGTCAAGATGTGGCCGGCCTTCTTGCATCCGTGGGTGGCGCCTTTCATGCCCGCGTTGAAGACAGTCAAGAGGACATGGGCCGAGGGCAGGAGGGTACTGCGCGAGGCTGCCGAGGCTGAGGCATCCGACGACACCAAGGGCGACTATATCAAGGAGTGGGTGGCCCAGCGACATCCCGAGTGGGCGGCAGATCTCGACCAGCAGGTAGACTTCACCTTCACACTGTCCATGGCTGCGTTGCATACCTCCGAGATGACAACTACACATCTGCTCCTAGACCTCGCCTCGCATCCGAATTTTGTTGAGGAGCTGCGGGAAGAGATGGTGACTGCGCTGGCGGAGACTGGCGGAGAGATGAACAACAGCTACATCCATAAGCTCCAGAAGCTTGACAGTTTTATGAAGGAGTCCCAGCGGTTGAACCCGTTGACTCTGTACACGTTCCAACGGCTGGCTATGAGGGACTTTGAGCTCGAGGACGGCACATTTATCCCACGGGATACATTTCTCGCTCTTGATGCGTCGCAGGGCTACATGGATGCAGAGCTGTGGTCTGACCCTGAAATATTTGATCCATTGCGCTTCTATCGTCTGAGGCAGGCGGAAGGAGCCCAGAACTCACACCTGTTCGTGACGGCCAACGCGCGGCACACGTCGTGGGGACAGGGGAAGCACACTTGTCCAGGAAGTAAGTTGGCCTCTATCGTGATGGCTTGTTTCATTTCCATATTGCCTATCGGCACCAAAAACTAACAAGATTGAGATTTGCTAACATTTTCTCTGCGCTTGATTTAGGATTCTTCGCCGGCCACATGATAAAAGTTATCCTGAGCAAGCTGTTGCTGCAATACGATGTCGCCCTGGAGGAAGGGACTGCGAGGCCGAAAAACGTTGTGTTCGGCGCAGCTGTTCTCGCTGCGCCAAAGGCAAAGCTGCGGTTCAGAAGGAGGATAATATAAATTCGACTGTGCTGTATTACATCACCTGACTATATCTATATTCACCCACGTCACATTCATGTTATACTGGGCCTACTTTCAAAATTTTACAACCTCTCACCCGTTGCGTTCCCTCCACTCCTCCCTCTCCTTAAACAACATATCCGCCTTGGCATCAGGAATACGTGAAAACGCAATGGGCACAACAGGTGGCCTCTTCCCATCCGCAGTCCCATACCGCATCTCCCAGCGCTGCAACATGTGCACAAGAATAAGCTTGATCTCGGCACTCGCGAGCGCGCGCCCGGGGCACGCGTGGCTGCCGGCGCCCATGGTGATGTACGTGTCGGAAATGTACGAGAACTGGAACTTGCTGTGGTCGGCGGGGTTCGCACGGCGCATCTTGAGCCAGCGCTCCGGATCGAAGGTCGCCGCGTCCGGGTAGTATTCGTCGTCGTGGCAGATCTCGTGCGTGGGGAACAGGATCTGCGTGTCGGGCGGGATGGCGAGGCCGTCCTTGAAGGTCACCGTTTGGCTGGTGGAGCGGTGCACGGCGCCCATGCCCAGTGGTCGGAGGCGCTGGCTCTCCTTCATCAGGCTGTCGAGGTATTCGAGCTCGTCGAGGGATTTCTTGGTCCACCGGGGGCCGTGGGTCGACTGTACGGAGGTTATCTCTTCCATGACGCGCTGGTGGAATTGGGGGTTGTCAACGAGGTCGTAGAGGATGTTCAGGATTGTGCTGGCTGTTGTTTCCACCGACGCGATGGTGAGGAAGCCAAGGTCGTTGATCATGCCGTGCACGTCCTTGGGGCCCTTCCTCGCTGCTGCCATGAGCCAGTCGAGTCCGTCCGTTTCCTCTTTTCCGCGTCCTGCTTCGACTCCGAGGGCCAGCTTTTGCTCATAGGTGGGACGTAACACCTCCGCCCAGCGCTTCGTGATACGTACAACTGCCCGCACGTTGGGGTCTAAGTATGGTGCGAGGTATCCCAGCGGGCCAGGAAAGAAGATATTGCTGCTCACGATGGCGTCGTTGGTCTTTTGTAGATACTGACGGACCGTGTGGACCCAGTCCTTGCTGGTACCGAGCTCGGCGCCGGCAAGTGCGCGATGGGCCATCCGGATGATGGCAACCGTGATGGCCTCGAACGGTCGCACCTTGGTCCACTCTCCTGTGCATTGTGGGATGAGCCCAGAATCATGTATCGCAATGGCCGAGGCGTCCTGCAGGGATCCGATCATGGGACCCAGGTTTTTGGGGAGCTCGGCTTTCATCGAGTTCTGCGCCTCCTCCGTGATCAGAGGCGCATGGTTCGTGTGAACACGGAAGGACTCGGCTGAAAACTTGGGGAAGCTAAACCTGTCCTGAGGTGCAGTTTTGACTTCGTTCAGATACTTCAGGGGCAGGACCACAATTTGTTTGGTGGGATCAATAGCGCTGCGAAGCTGGAATGCCCGTCCTTCTTTGGTGTGCTGGATTTTGGTTAGCATACACCCAGTGAAGGCCATTTTACCACACAGATCCTCACCTTGATGTACCCTTCATGCAGAAGCTGGTCGGCTTCAAAGAGATAGCGCCTAATGGAGTTGCTGCCTTTGAATCGTATGTTTGGCACATGTGCCAGCGCGCCGTTTTTCCTGGACACATATTTGAAGAGCAGTAGGACTGCAGCGACGGCTGCTGCTACAGCGTAGTACCAAAACGATAAAGCAGCCATTTTGAGGCAAGCTTTTGCACCAAGTAAACCAGTTAGCAAGCACAAGGCTTGGAGAGCCACGGTTGTATTTGAAAAAAGAGCATTGGGGTTGTCGGCGTTGTCAATATTGCACCCAAACCCCGGAGAACATAACCGAGCGTTCGGATATCTCCTGGGGGCTGCCAAGGAGGTTCTCGGAAAGGGGTGGGTAATGACCGGCGACTGTCTGGGATGGTCCACTTGGTAACCGAAACGTTGTTGCTTTGCCTGCACTCGACACGCACGAGGTCTGCCAAGCCTGCAACAAAATTGTAGAAATGTAATTGAGAATCATGCAAGTGCAGTCGACCTCTGCTCGCCAGTTTTGTCGTACTTGACTAATTTTGCAGAATGTCGCCAGTGTACCAAGTGACAATTAACGTCCCCCGTGAGTATGGGTAAGTCATCAGCTCGTGTTTCTCTAGTTGCGTATACCCGTGTCTCGCGAACAAATGTCACTGAACAGCGACACCTCCTCAGATATGTCGTCCTGGCGGCGTCCGCCACACTATTTAACCTCATGTGGCACGCTCATCGGGGCTCGCCCTTCCGCCAAGCTGCCAAAATGCCATGGCCTTATCAGCACGCCAGCCGTGCTGAAGTCAACAGGGCCAAATCCCCAGAGTTGAAAAGGGCTCTCCATCTGTTCAACTGTGCTCAACGGGCTCATGTAAGTGTTCAATCCAATTCCAGATGGGAGACGGTCCACGCAATCAAAGCAGGAACATTTGCGCTAATGGTAATCCCCGAATTTAAGGAGAACTTCATGGAAAACCTGCCGTGCTTCCTATTACCACTGATGATTGCCGGACTGAGGTGGCCAGTCGAGGCTGCCATCATGGGGCTGCTATGGAACGTGGGGAGAGTCTTCTATGCTCTCGGGTACACAAGGAACGGACCCCCGAATCGGTTGGGCGATGCTGTTGCGGCCATCATGTATCGGGTCGGGTACACGATGCCTGGTGCCAGGAACGGAATGGGAAGGCTGTGGGGAAGCTGGTTCAATATAATCCAGGTCGTTCTCATGGGTATGGCTACGAGAGTTGGGTGGGATACGGTCCAGCGTTGATCTTTGCATGGATACTCTTCGTCCAAATGTAGCTTATTGCAGTAGTGGCATAGCACTCTCTCATTTCTCCCACCTACGAGTTCACCACACAAGCTACGTCTTCAATACGCCTTGGTTGTCGGACACAATCGGTCTAATTTCTTCGTTTCTCACATCTGAATAAAATTCAAAAACCTAAGCAACCACCCGGCCAATCTCCCTCCCAGTGACCCTCTCACTGTCAAGCACCAACGGTCCACCACCAGCCCCACTGGCATCTAGCGACACGGTGACCCTCCTCCTGTCCGCAACAACCCGCACTGTCTCGCCTAGGTTCCTGTAGTCCGTCTCGCAGTGCCCAATAACGGCCGGGCTCTTCCGCCCCTGGCCCTGACCGTGGCCATGGCCGTGGCTCTCGTTGCCGTTGGCCTCGGCAGGTCCGCTGCTCTCCCTGACCTCGACGCTGGGGTAGGGCAAGTACCCTTCCCTGAGCGGGATGAGCACGAGTGGGATGTCCGCCTCGTTGATGGGCGAGGAGCTCACCAGGTCGCCTTCGTCGCCGGTGGAATTCCGGGCGGGAATGACGAAGTGGCCCTTCTTTCGGCCGCCAACGAGCCACGTGTCACTCGGCGCAGTGACGTCGTAGCTGAATTCGTCACCTGCAGCTTCGTCGGCGGCGGTGGCGGTGTCGAGTCTGCTTGTGTCCCAAACCCGTGTCCACTTGAGGTGTAATGTTGCCGGAAGGAGCTGGTTGACGCAGACCACTGGTGCCTCGTACTCGTCTGTGGGCTCAACGAGAGATGGGACGGGTCTTTGCAGTCGGATGTCGGCGGTGTGCACGACCGGTATCGACGGCACGTCGACGGGGATGAGGATCGACTGCTGTTGTGCAGGGTCTACCTGGCGCATTGCTGGGATTTTTGAGGTCTTCTTTGTCCAGTTGACTATGAACTGGGACATGAGTGATGGGATGCTTTCTCCGGTCGATGTTGTGCCCAGCCCGGCGAACTGCTTCTGCCACTTGACCTCCGTAAGAAAGCTCAGAGGCAGCTCGCCCAGCGTCGCAGATCTCTCCAGATCATACGCTGTAAGGTCGCTCTTCACCCGCTCCAGCACACTGGACACTAGAAGTCTGCTGTGTTTCCACAACTCGGTGTCTTTCAATGCGTCAGTCAGCGAATCACGGATATTATCCCTGATCTCATCCTGAAGGACGCTATATGACAACTTCAAGTACATGGTCTTGTTAGTGTTGGGGCCAATCCTGGATCCCGGTATGCGATTAATTCTGTAGATCAGGCTTGCCGGCTGCTTTGGAAAAATGACGACTGGGTTTGCAGGCGGCACTCCAAATCGCGACTCGAAGACATCCGATTCAATGAGCTCCGATTTGAACAGGCGCAGTGGACTCTGTGTCGCTGTTGATACGGTGAAGCGCGAGAAGAGCGCTGTGTGCTTGAAAACATCCTGGACATTGACGCCCAGCTTCAGGGCCAGTGGTATTGATGGCGTTTTGGACAATGTGAACGTTCCCCTGGAGGTGGTGTATTTGACCTCGACTTTGATGGAAACGCTTGGGGCATCCTGCTCGGTGGTGAAAGGTATCCGAGCCTTGACCGACGACCTGGCCTCTAGAGACGCAAATACAAACAGGCCTGGCTCAGACGATGCCGGCTGCTTGTGTTCCTCAGTACCGAGTATTTGAGCTTCTGCCGTAAGCAGCCGGAGCCCCCCTGTCGCAGACCGGACGCGAATCTCGCACGACTCCACCTCATTCCATCCCGTCGTCAACTCCAGATCCATGGCGAAGTTCCTGTCGAGTTGTGTTACCATCGATGGCTCGACGCGCAGGTCAAGTGTGTCGGCACGTTGATACAAGGACACAAATGGGTTCCTCAGATTGACCGCGTCGCGCTCAACGGGCTGGAACGCTTGCCTCTCAAAGCTGAGCTTCAATGGTCCACTATTCAACTGGACCCGATCGACCTCATACGTACCCGGATTCATGGCCATGCAGCGCAGCTGAATCTTGTTCCGTCCGGGTTTCAGCTCCAGCTTGTCGCCACTTTCAAGCCACATTTCGCGTCCCCCAGTGGTGATGATCCGCAGGAAGGCCTTGTCCACGGGCAGTGGGTCGGCTAAAACGCTTCGCAGTACCAAGGTCAAGCTAAAGCTGTCCTGGTCGTCATCGTATGCCGGTGTGCCTTCGACCTCGATATGGGTGAAGAAATTCTGCAGCGAATGTTTCACCTCCTTGTCGAAAGATTTGGCAGCAGCCAGAAAGTCGGGAAGAAAACCTTTAAACAACTCGTTCTCCGCGTACTCTTTGACCTGTTTCTGGCTGGATTTGACCGAGCCCCTTTCCTCGATTCTGTCCTTCTCCGAGTTCGCTGCTTTTGAAAGTAGTTTGAGCATGACTTTGACATAGACGTCGTTCCTCTTCAGTTCTCGAAGGCACTTTGAGTACATGACAAGCATAGATAGCTCAAGCAAGCTCCACCCGCTCTCTCCGTAAAATGGCGTCGTCCGAAGGAAATATGACGCCGCCGCGGAGTAGTCTTCCAGGTAGTATTTCATAACGGCAAGGTCTGCCATATTCGCCAGAACAGAGTGCGTATGGCTGGCGACAGTGTAGTGACGCAAGGATTTGTCTGTGAGCATCTCATACAAGCGGTAGAAATCCTCTTTAGTGTCGAGAGCGGTTCGAAGGAGCTTGTTGTCAATACCTGCAAGAGTGAGGTCTGATGATGGCGTTCTTCTCGGCTGTGAAGGACTTGGCGGCAGGTCGTCGTCAAGGCTGATGTCTTCCATTTCCTGCAACCCGGTTTCTCCTATGACCGGTGCAGAAGACCACCCATCGCTCCAACCGCGTTTTTTGCCGCACTCCTCCAATATGTTCCGTGACAATGCATAAAGCTCAGCTCTTCTAGCAGCCAGCTCTTCTTGTCCTGCCTTGTGGTGCCGTTGATTTATTGTATCCTGCACATCAGCTGTGCTCGCTCTGCGAGTGCCGGGGCCCGGGAAGAAGTTTGGACTGGGCAGAGGCGGCAGTCGGCCATCCCCTGTCGTTGAAACCCTGAGAGATGTCGTTCTCGCAGGGTGCATCATCGTCTTAGGCTCTGGTATAGACTCCTTCGACTTCTGCTCTGGACCGTCCTCACCAGTGGGGGTCGTGGTAGGTGGCGGGATGGGCAAAGCCTTCGTCGATGTCTGTGCAAGGATTTGCTGGGCTATAGAGAAAGCAAAAGAGGCGACTATATTCTCAGCCACTTCTGACACGAGGTTCTCGTAGGGGATTGTCGTCTTTGGCGTCACGCCGCCAGCCTCAAGCTTCCGTTGGTCGGCCAGCGCGGCAATAACATCTCGGCGCATGACCTGGGAGACAGCAGGTATGAATTCAAGAGTGCGTTTGCATATTTCTGCAAGCATAGACAGGTTTTCGGACTCGTCCGCTGGCTGTGGCGGTGGGGCCCGCGGAGCAACACCATGCAGTATAGACTCCTGTTGTTCTTTGACCTTGGCAAGCAGCTCTTCGCGCGTAGACCACGCATTACCGAGGCGGAGGAGCAGAGCAATTTGTCGTGCGAATATGTAACACCTGAAATCAAATATCGACACGTTATTTGACAGAATCAGGTCTCGGTACGCCTTCTTCATGACAGAGATAGGGATGTCGTCGAACTTCTCCTGGGGTTCTGTATCCTTGGAGGACTGCAGATCCACGGTTTCCTCGTCGTCAAACTCCAGTGTCCCTGTGCTCGCGGTCACCATCGCCGACTGCGCGATCTTCTTCAGGTCCGGGGTGTGCGGAAGCAGTGAGCCACCATGGGTCTCATCAAAGTCCGCAGCTGCTTGCTCCTGTATTATGGTGTCCAAGCCGACACTCAATTCGTCGTATCCGACAAGGGCGTCGTCCACCAATCCTACGCTCTCGAAGCCCCTTGCTAATCCCTCCTTCAGAATGAAGAAGGTGCAGAAGTTCCAGCCGGGCAGACTTCTCTGCGCATCCTTTTCCTTGATGTCTTCCTCGTACTGGCTGACCCTCATATCGAAGCTAGCCAGGATCAGCCTCTTGAATTTGTCGATGAGATCGGCCCAGGCGACCTTGGCGTCTTCCTCGGTCTCCATGTAGCCCGTAGGCACGGCGGGCACGACCCTCGGGAGGAGATCGTAAGGCACATCGTTGATACCGATGCGTATCTGCGCTATCCTGTCGA
This sequence comes from Diaporthe eres, assembly GCA_022225955.2. Taxonomy (NCBI): domain Eukaryota; kingdom Fungi; phylum Ascomycota; class Sordariomycetes; order Diaporthales; family Diaporthaceae; genus Diaporthe; species Diaporthe eres. The sequence continues at coordinate 221,182 of JAKJXM020000016.1, read as the reverse complement.
CATTTGCCTTGGAAGAGCTCCCATAATCGCTTCTCATTCTTTCCAGAAGTGGGGTCGTGTTCTTGCCCCATCTAGATGTGGTCTTTGTTACCGGCAACGCGTCCGACCTGCCGTCCACACCTCCGCCGCCGGTCATCCTAGGCTGGGTAGCGGCGACGGTGTTGGGCACGACGACGTGTATGATAAGCAACTCGCATGCATCGTGGTTCTCGGCGGCAGTCCGCGCGTCTTTCTTGCTGTTGGTGGTCGAGGCCGGCGTGGCGTGCTCCTTGAGCCAGTCGCGGATCTCTGACCGCACACTTGACTTGTACTGGTCGTTGTCATCGCATCGAACAAGCAGGACCTTCAGATATGGTGTGCGGCGCAGGCCTGGGATCTGGTGGCGGCGAACGTTGGCAGCTGAGGGACCGTAGCCGGGCGAGTATGGTTTGGCGGGGAAGGCATCGTCAGCGTCGGCGGTGAGTCGGTTGCCACCTGCAAGAGGCTGGGTCTGGAAGCCATCATCGCCGCCAACGCCAGATGCGGGTGTTATGGAAGGCTGCCTCTGCTTGGGGGCTTTGGCAGCGGCGAGGGCGTCGACGAGCTCGACATGCAGTGTCTCGATGGATCGCAGAGGGCCGGCGTGGGACTGCCAATGCAGGTTGTGGAGGGGGAGTCGCGGTAGCAGCCCCGGGGCAAGAAGTTTGTAGACATCGTGAGGGTCGAAGTAATCGACTGGGTGGCACGTGTCAGCACCACGATCATGATCCGGTCCGCGGCCCCGATAGCAATGATGTTGGCGACCGAAGGGGAGTCAGAGAAGTCGTGGTGTCTTACCTGTCACCTTTGAGGTCGAGAAGGGCTGTTCCATGCTGAACAGCTGTCTGTCATGGGCCCGGTCGCTGTCGCATTGCTGTCGCGTGCGGTATGCAGGGCCAGCTCAGCAATGCATCGCCGACTCCTCGGCCTTGGGTGTTGCTATTTGGTGGTTGCGCCGCGCCTTGCTGTACCTTGACTTTGGCTAACGAAGGTACCTTGACAAGGGGACGTTGCAACGACGGCGATGCGATGTCCAAAACAGGCCTCGGGAAGCAAGACCCCTGAGTGTGACGGAGCCCCACCTTGGAGCTACAGTAACGTTTGCTCAAAACGGAAGGCGGTAAAGGCCACCACGGTGCTAAACGGTTGGCTCCCGTTGCTGGTGCCGTTCCATGCCCAACAGCTGCAAGTGTGACAGAATGGGAGCCCACTCGTTCTTCCAAACTTGGCCGATGGTCTATCCCGGCTACTCATCCCGCCCTAGTGATAATATTTGGGACTTTTCGCATGAGATGAGTCTGCAGAGCAGACACGCAATAACGCCTATACTTGTGCGATGGAAAGCACATGTCCCGAAGATGCTCGAATGCTTTTGATCGCTCCGAGTCATGTGCGATCACTGCATTTCTCATGCCGTATTATTTAGAACCTTGCTAAGACCAAAAGAGAACGATCGTCCCCTAACTTTTTTTCTCTTTTTTTTTCTTCTAACGAATCAAGTCGGGTCGCCATGTTACTCGAGCACTTATCAAGACAGCTGACCGAGCCGACACCAGAGCGGTTGCACAATGCTGACGCCTCCAACCTGTTGAGTATCGAGGACAGACGATGATGACATAGCTTTCACGGCCTCGTCATCAGTCTGGTGACCATTCACTAATATTTCCAGCAACTTCTCAAGCAACCTAAAGCTGATATTGAATGATCAACCTCGTACACTGCTGAATGTACTGAAATAGTCGCCTCCAGCTCTTCCATCATACGAGTTCCCTACACAGGTCGCTCATGGTGGTTGAAGTGTATTCTTGAACGACGTGCGATGATCTCAGCTTGGCTCATTTGAGCACCATTCAGTTCAACAGAGACATCTTGGTTTCTTTACGCTGCTCAGGATGATGCCGCTGCTTGGTTCAATGTGTCTGTGGCAAGCCAGCCCCGAGGCACAAGCAGGGTTCAGTAAGGAACATTCTACGCTCACCTCGTCCTCAGTCTACAGCCGCCCAAGTCGGGCACCGTACTCATCTTTCCAAGATTGAGGGGCGAACTTTGATGAAGGGTTCGTACACAGGCGGAGATCGACATCAAAGTATGACGAGTAGTTATACCTTCTACATATGCCAAACATTCACCCTTCAGATCTGATCGGACTATTGCCTGAATTCGAACGGGCTGTGCACACTTGGGACTCGTTACCATATGTACCTAGGTATGAAAGAAGTGGACATCGCGCATCTGTACCACATTTGTCTCACATTGGTCGGGCTAGCTAACTGCCAAGATCCAAGGTAAAGACGACCTGGCTTAGATCAAGTGCCCGCAAAGCCCATGCCTTTCTGTCGATTCCTGCCATACCCCAACGGTGTTGTGGAGCCCTTTTAATCTCACCAGTGCCCCTGTCAGCACTAGAACATGCATCCAATTGTGGCTTTGTCCAAGCAGGTCGAATGTCTTGGGAAACCATCTCTCCGGTATCCTGGCTGCATACACAGCCGCTCCAGAGAAGTTGATCATTGCCAGCGCAAGGAAGGATGTGAGGCCCATCATCTGTTGAAGCTCAGATCCAAACCGAAGCAGCCCGTGTACCACTGGGGCGAAAAGGCTCGCCCCGAGAAAACAGTACATAAGAAACCTGGTTGTCCGATATTCCGGCCGGCGAAATTTGGACCTGAGTGTGTACACTGCACAGCCAAGTCCGGTCAAGGTGAGAAACGCAAAATAGGTGTTGCGCAAGGCATGGTGACAGTAGAAGGCAAAATGGGTTCCGGACATGCCTGTTCCCCACATGACGAGCACAATGCCAAGATGGTCCAGCTCGTTTCCAAATTTGTGGAGGTCTGGGCTGTGGTCGGAGAAGGTGTGGTAGAAGGTGGAGAGGATGAAGCAAATGGACACACAAGTCTGGTACAATGCGATGGCAGAGACGTCCTGGAGCCGGGAATTCCGATGGTGCGAAGCATTGACATGGTAAAACAAGCTTGCGATGAACCAAAGGGCGCCGAGCAGATGTGACCAAATATTTGCTGAGTGTTGTGTCAGCCCGTTGTCCCGTTGCGCTGATTGGAAGCACCCGTCCCCAGCCACCATCCCTGGGGGGAGATAGGGGGGTGGGGGTAGGGACATTGATCAATTAGGAAACTATCCTACCGGTCTCATTGTGTACTGCGAGAATGCTCCAGACTGAGCTGGGATACGAGAAGGAAGCTCGACTTTAAGGCGTTGGTATGATTAGATCGGGCGAAGGTTGTGTTGATAGATGGAGAGACGGAACCTACCGATAACCCGTTAAAATGAACTCGTTGTCTCTGTGTGTCGTCAGTCATTTGAGTACCCCTCAAAACACTATGAGAATCTTATATACCTTTGCCATAGCACTGTAAATCAATGCATCAGCGTATAGCACGTGCTAGCCTGGCGGTCATGCTTACAGATATCCTTCCACGTCAACAACCTGCCCTTCTGCCGTCCCTTGGATTGTTGCGACATAATGAGAAGTGAAAAAGGGCCAATGACTCAGAAGGCTGTCGCTGGTCATGGAATTCGACGTTAGAAAGGGTGCGAGGAAAAGATGAGCAGCTGAAGACCAGCCAGGGAAGCGGCTGAGGTTCAATGTTTGACGTTTGATGTTGGTAGTACGTTGCATTACAGATTGCATTAGCGCGGGCGGCTCCAGCGGCAAAGCTAATCACAGTCCAAGTTCTAGTCCAATTGGACAGAAGACAAGCCAAGCGACGAATCCCGGGCATCTAATTCCGATTTGGCCCCCAGCGTGACCTTCGACTTATGCCAGATGTAACAGAAACGCTGAAAATACTCCCAACTGCATAAGTCCTTGCTGCCATGAGGAACACTGATTGAAGAGCATCGGCTGCACTCCCTTTTGCAACAGACTTTTTTTATTGCTTGCCCACCCTAGTGGAACAATCCCTGGTGTTACGGCTAACTGTTTCACCTTTACTGCAGCGGCTGAGAAGCAGGCCATGCGTAACATTGACAGGATCTGATTGTGCTATGTTTCATTCAGCTTCCGACCAACATGGACTGCCACTGGCCGGGTATCTATGCAGGAGTGCGGCGAAGATAACATCCTTTCAAGCGTATTAGCTAGCCCATTTTAAGACTGCAGACCAGCCCTGGCTGTCAACTGTCCTCGCCCCTCATGCCTTCAGTCTCTTAAATCTTGATGGTTGCCTCTGTATGGTAAATGGATATTGCGAAACAATCACAAGCATCAGGCCTCCCCCAAGCGATAAGCAGCCCCGGATGGTTGGATATATCGACGATCCCAATGGGCGAGGAACACCATCATTGTTGGTTTCCTGCGTCCTCACGCTCATACTATGTGTTTGGTCAGCTCTTCATCTCAACGTGCCTTCTCGAGACCAGACACGATTGCAAGACATATTTCTGAATGCTCGCTGGATCATAGCAGGCATCTATGCTCCCGAACTAGTCGTCTTCACCGCATGGCGACAGTGGAGCTCAGCACGCATTTTGAACCAAACAGTTCAGGACACCATCAGCTCCGGCTCCTACAAATCCTTGCAAGGAAGCCGAAAGCCGGAATGGAGCATGACCCACAGCTTCTTTGCATGCGCAGGCGGCTTCGCCTTTGAGCTTGAGTCGACGCGCCAAACGATACACGACCTACCTTTGGGAGAGAAGCAGAGATGTCCCAGGGTGACAATCACAGCGAGAGGAATGGCACTCTTGGCACGGTGCGGCTATCTTCCAGATGTGGAAGAGGATCAAATCGAAGACAAGAGCAAGGCAAACGACCTTGCCAAAGCTACAGTTGTCGTTCAAGCAACATGGATGCTTTTGCAGGTCATTAGTAGGCTGGCGTTTCGGCTTCCAGTTACATTGTTGGAGGTTAATACGGTGGCCCACGTGTAAGTGACCTTTCTACTCTTCGAGCCGTTTTCCGTTTTTGCCTACTGATGTTGAAGGTTTCGGCAGATTGTGTGCATTCGCAATGTACTTATTCTGGTGGCACAAGCCGTTGTTGCCCAACGCACCTGTCATCCTCGGTGATGAAGCACTGGCGCCACTGGCTATGTTCATGTACTCCAGCAGCGAGATGAGCGGATACGTGAACCCCTCGCGTGTACAGTCGCAGACCATTGTGAAGACATTCTTCGCCTACCTCAGTCTGTACTACAAAACGCCGGAGCTGGAGACCTTGTGCCTTAGGCAAAAAGAGCCTGCCCTGTCATTTCGACAGGGTCATGATTCAAGTCCTGATGTGTTATCTCTGAAAGGGACCAATTCAGGGTCCGCCAACATATCAGACCTTGCGACCACGGGCTTCGCATTTCAGCATATCCAAAAGGAATGTAATGCTGAGTTGCGAGCTACACGGCAGAAAGAGAAGGGGACCGCGTTCTTTGAGCGGCGTCCTCAGGTGCATGACAAAAGACCCGTTACCGAAGCCTTTAGGGAGATAGACGGGAAAAGATGGGGACTGATACAGGCAGCGCTCGCTTCAAACCCGAACCTGTTTGAGGACAGGGTCCTTTTGTCTCACCAGGTTGAGAATGCTGCTTGCATTCACCTGCGCCCCGAGCAGCTGGTGGCCGACCACATCCAGAACTGGCCGTCAAACGATTTGCTCCGTAGTGTGGGCGGGCTAATCGTGGGAATGGTAATGTGGCTTGCAAACTTCTGTTACGGCGGCATCCACGCGGCGGCGTGGAACGATTCCTTCCCATCCACTGCGGAGAAGTGGATTTGGCGCGCCTCAGCGTCGTATATTGGGTTCTGTGGCGGTCTCTGGGTTGTCCTGAACTTCATAGTGGGAAAGTACCCGCGACTGAATAGCTTTTGGGAACGTTGGATGGATGGGGAAAAGTCATGGTGGCAAAGTGTTAGTCTTGGAGTCGTCGTGTTCCTCTGTGGCTTCAGTTTGATGTTGGCTCGGATTTTCATTGTGTTGGAGGCATTCATCAGCATTAGGGAATTGCCTGAGGGGGCCTACCAGACTCCCCAGTGGACGAATGTGTTCCCTCATTTCTAGTTGAATGGGAGACTGGGCCCACTGACCGAACAAGCCTTGCATGAGCATCACCAAGATAGCTTGGTGTCAGTCGGAATGATCCCAACGTATGGATGCCGCGGGAAGCGTGCAGCCCCGGAACGGTGCAGGGACAGAGGGTCAGCCAAACTAGATTGTGGCCGAATCGCGCTCTGAGAAGTAATCTGGTAGGAGTAGAATGTCCTGTCTTAGTAAGTATATTTAGCTACTTTCTCGTTTTTAATGTGTACACATATGCTTCTTAAGCAGTATGCATCCAGTCCCTTCATATGGTGAACTCCCCATGCTGCATGATCGGAACTGTTCTCGGAACCAGTGGTTTACGGCTCAGACACTGCTGACTGGCATTCCATCCATTACTTGAGCATAAGTGAATTCTGCGACTGGTGTTGAGAGCATGTTGGCCAAGGCCAGCCTCGGGGGGGGGGGGTGAAACGCTCGACATCCGAATCCTGGAGGGACATTTTTGTTGAGGTGAACGAAAAGGTGGCACAGAAACTAGACTTCACGATGGAAGAGGAGCGTTCCGTCAGGGAGTCTGTTGCCTGCGAATTGTCGTGAGTTTGTCGGAAATAAGAAAGAGTTGCGATGCTGGTCAGAAGTTGGAGGGGAGGTTGGGTGGGCATTGATGTTGGTTCCATGTAGACATTGAGCACCATCCTTCTAATTTTATCGTTGGGTTGGGCTACAGCTGGTAGAATAGCTAAAGTTTAATGAACACAGTCGAAAAAGTATATTGGTACATCTTCGGTCCTTATACCCTGGAGGTGATTTAATCGTCCTGCTGCAGTGAAGTCAAATGTGGAGCTACAGATGTAGTTCAGCTTGGTCCAGACCAGGGGACCCCGGCATGTTGACGCAAATCGCGCAATGAGCTGCTTGGAGGGGCAGAACTTTTTCACGTAAAATGGAGGGGCAGCTCTCTCACTCCCGTCAGGCCGCAACCGTGACTTACACAAATCCATATCTCGCTTCTCACATATCCAAGGTACCTACATTCTGGTATCTGAGGCATCTCATCCACTTGAACTGGATTATTTCATACGAAGAACCTGCCAGTTCAACATCTTAGGCGGTTCTTGTCCAGGACAAGATGGCCAACCTGCAAGCCATCAAGTACACTCGCGGCCGGCTGGACGTGCTGGACCAGCTGAGACTGCCTCATGAGCACCACTACGACGAGGTGTCGACATGCGAGGAGGCCTTCGATTGCATCAAATCCATGAGGGTGCGGGGTGCGCCTGCCATTGCTATCGTAGCTGCCCTGGCCCTGGCAGTCGAGCTGCATCGGGGCGCACGCAGTCAGTCTCACTCTCTAACCCGTCTCGCTCACTGATAGGCACGCATTGCATGAGATTTGATCAGAGCTAACTTTTGAATCCCAGCTGACACAACTGTTGATGGCACAATAAAGTACATCGACAGCCGGCTAGACTATCTGAAAGAGTCACGCCCCACGGCCGTCGACCTGACAAACGCCATCAACCACCTCAAGGCGGCGATCCGCGCGGACCCGCTGCAGACCACCAACTCAGTGCCAACCCCGACGCCACAGGCCACCGTGATCGAGACCTTCATCGCCACCGCCGAGGTCATCCTCGCCCGGGACCTGGACACCAACCTGGCCATCGGCGAGCACGGCGCGGCGTGGCTGGCGGGCGTGCACGGCCTCTCCTCGTCCGACAAGCAGGTCTCGGTGCTGACGCACTGCAACACGGGGTCGCTGGCGACGTCCGGGCACGGTACCGCGCTGGGGATCATCCGCACGCTGCGGGCCAAGGGCCTGCTCCGCCACGCCTTCTGCACCGAGACGCGCCCCTATAACCAGGGCAGCCGGCTGACCTCGTTCGAGCTCGTGTTCGAGGGGATCCCCTCGACGTTGGTCACGGACTCGATGGCGGGCGCGCTGTTCCGCCTGCGCGGCGCGGACATGAACATCGGCGCCGTCGTTGTGGGAGCCGACCGCGTCGTGCGCAACGGCGACACCGCCAACAAGATCGGGACGTACCAGCTTGCCGTGCTGGCGCGCCACCACGGCGTCAAGTTCGTCGTCGCGGCGCCGACGACGTCGGTCGACCTCGAGACGCTGACGGGCGGCGGGATCAAGATCGAGGAGCGCAAGGGCGAGGAGCTCACACAGATCAGCGGCGCCGTCGTCGGTGCCGACGGGACGGTGGATGTCTCCAAGACGGCGAGGGTGGCCATCGCGGACCAGCGGATTGGGGTGTGGAACCCGGCGTTCGACGTCACGCCAGCGGAGCTGATCGATGCGATTGTGACGGAGAAGGGGGCGGTGGTCAAGAATGCGGAGGGCAAGTTCGATTTCAGGGAGGTCATGCCAGAGCGGTGGGCCAAGGTCGTGGGAGGGCAATGATATAGTGGCTTGCTGCTAAAAGCCCAGCAAAGGCAATGTGGGCATCCATGATCACGACGGGTCTAGTCGCCTCCCGTATCTACACTTCAACCTCTCCGAAAGCCATGATACCCCCCTTACAGCTTCAGAGAATGCAAAATGAGCTTCTGGAAGCCCTCGACAGCGTCCTCGAGATCGCCCACGGTCAGGGCCTCGTTGTCCCCGTGGGCGACGAGGATGGTGCCAGGCCCGTAGAGATACCGGGTGTGGTTGCCGTCAAGATATGGGATGTCAGTTCCGTAGTTGGCGACGATGGTGTCGAAGCCTAGCGAAAAGAAAATACCGTTAGCTCTAGTACTTTCACCCAGGTTGCACGGCGTACGAGAGGATACCCACCATGTACATCACAATCGCAAGGCACCACACCGACGCCGCCCGGGCAGTCTACACTCAGCGCCTCATCGTCCACGGAGGCCAGCACCTCCTGGATCTTCTCCCGTACAGACTCATGCCCGCTCTCCTGTGGCCCGACGGCAACGCGGCACATTATACTGGCCGACGCGTGCGCAGGGATAACATTGGGCGCAACGCCCCCCTCTATCAGGCCAATGTTGACAGTAGTGTTGCCAAACCTCTCACTGCTCCCCAGGTCCGTCTCCAGAACCTTCAACAGCCCCCTGAGCAGGACCTCGTTGGCGCTCTTGCCCAGCCACGGGTACCCGCTGTGGCCGGCCTTGCCCGTGGCCGTCACCTCGCACGACAGCCCGCCCTTGTGGCCGCACGCCAGCTTATTCTCAGTGGGCTCGCCAAAGATGGCGGCCTTGAAGGCCAGCGAGGACGACTTGGCGCGCTCGGAGAAGGCCCGCATGCCGTCGCCGTACCGCTCCTCGCCCACCACGTACGCCACCATGACGTCCTCCGGGGCGAGCAGGCCGCGCGCCAGCAGGTCCTCGACGGCTGTCAGCTGCGCCGCCACGCTGCCCTTGGCGTCGACTGATCCGCGGCCTGCGATGGTGGTGTTTCTTGTTACTTTGCCGTCGGCGATGGAGTAGGGGATGTGCGGGGGCACGACGTCGATGTGGCTCGTTACGAGGATCTTCGGGTCGGGCTTTTTGTCGGTGGTGGCAGTGGTGCTGCTGCCGTCATGGTGTTTCGAGCTCCCCGTCGGGGGCCAGGCGACGACGTTGAGCCGGTCCTTGCCCTCGGGGGTGTTGTTCCTGGGCACCACCTTGTTGACGTCGTAGCGCCATGATCGCGAGATAAAGTAGTCGATCAGGAAGGCTGCGGCATCGTGCTCGGCACCAGTGGTGGAAGAAATCTCGACGAGGTTCTTGTGCAGGGCGAGGAGGTCGTCGCGGTACGATGGCGGTTTGCTCGTTGTGGGGTTGGACTCAAATTGGTGATCAATTCCCAGAGGCTGCTGCTGGCCGGGTCTGGACCCAAATGCTGGGCTGAAGCTCAGGACGAGCAAAAGCAATTGGTTGCACAGCATCTTGGGGGATAAACTGGTCGATAAGCTGGTAGTGGGCTCGCTGTCTTGGTTGAGGAGATCAAGAGCCTAGAGCTGTAGCTGTAGCTAGAGGTCCAACGCGCTCATGCTACACTGCTATGACGTGATGTGTTTCGGCAATTCATCGGCACCGACACCGGCAAGGCGACTACGTGAATGAGAGCGCTTGTCGCCTTATTAATGCTGCAAATCTGCAGGTCGGCAGCCATAGTGTTTATTATAGTAAGCAAAGACTTAGGTAATACGGTCCACCTAGAGAAAACACCATAGCCGCTAGGTTAGATGATCTCCAGGGTCATCTCTTCCCAATCCACAGCATCGTGAAGCTTGCTTAGGGTAAGAATCCCAACTCGCTGATATACTAGAACTTGACGCCCATCCTGGCAGATGTCGTAATTTTTTTCTGTCTTCTGCAGAACCAGGCAGTCAGGGTGCATATGGCGATCCAAATCTTCAGGTGTAACTACAAGAATCAAAAACTCGTCTTCCATAAAAAGCTCTGGAAGAATCGACACCTCCTTGCTACCGTCATCAGGTTGAGGGGTAGCCCAGTCACCAGGTTTCAACTTAACCGTATCTTTCATGGCGACGAAGAAGCCTCGGCCTTGTTGGGCACAAGTCTTGCCCTCGCTGACTTGAGAGGAGACTGCGAACAGGACTTGCTCGCCTTCAGACTTCCCGGCCAATCTGTCCCAACGGAGGTACGGTATACACATTCCGTTGGAACGTTGGCCCGAAATCCCCTCTGACCCAGACGCGACTTGTTTGCTGAGCACCAATCTCGCAGTCAACCCGGCCACGATGATGGAGCTTCCGGGTAGGACCTGACCGTACGGGTTTGTCTCATCCCGATATCGAATCTTGGAGTCTAGGAGCCTCAATTGCCGTTGAGGAGTCGTATGATCCACACGCATGCAACTATGCATTTCGTCGAAGCCCACTTCCCCGTACGCGGAAGCCCATGACCATGATGGGGCGACGTAGGCCGGGCTCTCGGTATATTCCATCTCGCCAACCCGCGAGCGTCCACGTGGGCGCCATATTAAATCTGAATGCAGATTCGCTGTGAACAGACCTGCCAAATAGTTGCCACCCAGATTGTCATGGATACGCTCTGCCAAGGCCGAGAAGGCAGGCAGCTTGTCCGAGGGCTTAGTGAGATTGCGCTTACTGTAGTCCCGGATTAAATGGTAGTAACCGCCTCGGTCGTATATATTACTCCGTCTGTCCGGCGGCGGGTGCATCGCGGCCTTTGAAAAGCCCTGCAGGGCATACGCGAAGCGAATATCTTTCTTGCCGGGATAGCGGTACTCATCATCAATAGGAAGACCGTCAGCGGACTGGAAACCGTCAAAGCAACGCCAATACACTTGCTCCTCTCCAAAGAAGATGATTCGTGGCGATAGAAGGGACTCTTGCAGACACCACGCGCGTTTGCTGAGTGGTGAAACCTCGTGAAGCGAATGAAGACTCTCAAGATGATCAATGGAATCCACCGGGAGAGCGTAGACGAGTTCGTTGCATTCGGGCGACGAGTCCAAGCCTACAGCCACGCCCAGTGAGTGGTCGCGCACGACGCGCATTGAAGTTGGGCGAAGACCCCGCTTATCGCTTCCGCGAGTTTGGTGATCGCGAAATATTCCACTGCTGCTCCCGTGCGATGCAAGAGCAGAGATTGTGACAAATGCGTTGCTATAGACGGACGTCATCTTCGATGATTCGGCCGCCCAGTCATCTTCAGAATTTTGCACGATGCATAGACAATCGATCCACAGATACTGCACCCCAAGCTCACGGCAGATACGGAAAGCATCCTTGAAGTTCTTTGCCAGACTCTCCACGGGAAGCCGTTGCTGGAAATCTTCAAGTCTCTCGTCGGTCAAGACAAAGTCAATATGGCCGCCCCAACAGTGAGTCAGGGCAGCATATCGTCCTCTAGCTGTCCCATCGGAAACCAGCAAGAATGGAGCAAAGTCCGCCCCATCGCCACCCACATCGACCACCCGCGTGGGCAGAAGAACGTCTTGTTGGAGATCGGGGCAGGCTTGATGCTTAGAGGTGCACTGATCGAGCCAGCGACGCATGATCGCAAAGTTGCTAGGTGCACTGAGACGCGGGTTGAGGATGTTGCGTCCAACCTGGTATCGACCCACCGCAGTGCCTGCAGGGCTAAGCAGCAGCAGCACCGGGAAACAGTAGCCATAATATCTGTCTCCAGCCCTGAGTAGCAGGACGTCGAACATGCGCACGTGGGCCGTAGTGCGAATGCCGAGCGGCACGTGGCTCGAACTGATGGCTATACGAATGTCGGACACTGCTTCGGTGCGGATGTCAAAATGTCGCACATCGTCGTCTGACGGCAGTGCTTTCAAGAGCAGTGAGCATAGCTCGCAGCCCGATCTTGCCGAATGCCTTAAGTCATGGATGGAAGTGTGATGCCGGTAGAAGCCGAAAGAGGGGAAGTCACCCGGTCTCGCAAACTGGTCCTCGGCGAGGGTGACGAGGCGTCTGAGAGTCAAATTCTGGCAGTATTGACAACGCATTATGGTTGAACACGATAAGGGATTGATGGACTAGGTTCTTCCACTACTTCGAGCGTTGAAGATCTAGGAGAATGAGAGGCTCCAGGAATTCACCACGGGGTTTTGACCGATCATGTTGCACATAGACGCCCTGGCAAAAAACGTTGTTTTGCTGGCGCTACTGCAGTGAAACTCCAGGTCCTCCGCTGAAAATCCTGGCCTAGATATGCATGTCGTAATTGCTATTACCTGGACCTATAACATCTCTCCTAGAGCGACCTATAACATCTCTCCTAGAGCATATACCGGAGTGGGTGATGTCAGATCACACTCGTGTCACACACGGAGGTAAGCTGTGTAACAGTCTTCCACCCGCTGGAGCGAATATGGACAACGAGACGAGAAGCTCTACCAGATTCTGACAGGCTTCGGCGCAGCTAAATCCCCCATTTCTTCGATGAAATTGATCCATTTCCTTCGAGCCTCCTTACCCTTCGCTTGAAATGCTTGCATGACTTTCTGAACAGTGGCCTTGGCCGTTGACTGGTCAGCATGCAGGCCTGCTAGGTTCTGGCCCCTTGCGACCTCGAATTATTCGCTGCGTCGGCCTTTGACGAAGAGCTGCTGATAGAACATTTCGCTTTTCCAGTAGGTGGAGCCTTCATTTTCTCCCAAGTCCTCAGAACTCCGAGGACCAGGCTCCGTGTCCAGATTCACGCCGTGCACGTTAAAGAGATGTTGGTCTCTCTGTCTCGAGTTTGCACTCACGGCCCGACGAAACGTACAGAGATTTCTGGGCGGAGAGACGGCAGTGCTCCTTTGTAGACAGTAGAATGTGGGGCTATCTGGCATTTCTTTCGTAACAATGTATCGTTTGCCTTAGGCCATCCGATAATCCTCATGTTTCGTCTTCATGTGACGTTTCGAGCCTGAGATCCAGTACTTCATGGCAGTCATACTCGCCACTTCACCTTGAGCGCCTCTATTGCGGCCCTCATTTCCGTCTTCCCAGTCATAAGAGTCATTGCCTCCTCTTCTCGACCGCTACACTCAAGGGGACGAAAGGTCTCCTCGTCATCGAGTGCATCGAGCAAGTCCATGGCGACGTCGAATGATTCTGACGCTGTTTCCACGGGCAGTTTCCAAGCATCTGATCGGTCTTCTGACGAGTCAATCATCTTCCAGAAATCAGAAAGCAAATTCTGTGAAACCGGACTCGAACAACTCAAGTCTCTTTTGTCAATCTTCTGGTCAGACTTGTGGCCTGCGTCCCGCTCTAGTTGCTCCAACAATGCATGAGACAGATCAAGAAGGCAGTAACCCTCTTGATTCCGTAACAGCGGATTAGAACCAACTTTATCATTTTGATCTTCAATTATGAAGAGCAAAACAGATGACAGAGCTTCTGAGTAACAGCGTTCTTTCAGAAATTGATGAGAAGAACTGCCACAGTGCTCGGAGTACAGTCGGTCGACTGCAAGGCACAAAACCGTCTTGCCATCCTTGTCTGGAACGTCTTGAGAGATCTGCAGTTGTTTGAGAAGCGTGTAGAACTCTTTGACTTTGCTGCACCAAATTGGCAACCTGGTCGAAATATCGTCCAGGTCATCGTCCTCGCTGTCCTTCACTGGCAATACGACGTTTAAGCTAAGCACCAACTTTGCCAATGGAGTGAAGCCTGATGTACCCAGGCATTCAGGCTGTAGTTCACCACCAGAGATTCTGATAAGAAATTTCAGCACGCTGGAAGCGCACCGGTTGACGGCAAAATCGAAGAGGGCGTTGCCGACTCCGGCTTCACTCAGGAATTGCGGTCTGTCGACAGACAGCCTTTGGAGTTGCTCTTGCTCCCAACACAATCCACCAGGTTGGTCAAAGTCATCGTAGACAACGGTAGATCCTGGGTGGCTGTCCAATGCATACCACAGAGGGAACCGTCGGGCTTGATCCAGTCTGAGGTGATCAGCGCCCCGCGCTAGCAACATGTCAACCATGCTCTGAGACTTATCACAGACCAATCTCGATTCTTCTGCGTGAGACAAAGGCGTTCGACCACGGCCATCAGCAGCTTCGAAATCTGATCCGGTCTCCAGGAGAAACTTGAAAGTCTCCAAGCGCCTATGTATGACTGTGTAACACAGCAACGGTTTCCAAGACTCATGTAAACCTGTGTATCGATCTTCACCGAGATATAGGCACTTGGGGAGTCTCTGCAACTGATGAACGGCCTGATTTGACTTTTCAATGTTGAAATGAGACCGTAACGATTTGCAGATATGGTCACATATGGGGTTATCTCCCATCATATCCAGCGCCCAGGCGAAAGGGTAACCGCCATCAACGACCTCGTCAAACACAGACCAAATATCGAAATTGGGAGTTTCGAGGAGGCGTAAGACTTGATACGCATCATGGACCCGGACGGCATATGCAATTGCCGAGTATCCGGTGTCTGATTTTGCGTTGATGGTAGAAGCGGCGGAGTCCTTGTCGAGAGATTCCAGAAGGAACCTGGTCACGCCCTCGGACCGTGTGCAGAGAGCGGCCATCAATGCCGTTCTTCCCTTGGCGTCGACTTTGTCGATGAGGGAGGGTTCCCATCGAATCAGCTTCTCCACCAAGCATCTCTCTCGTAAGGCGATTGCGAGAAACAGTGTCCGCAATCCAATCCCAGACTCTTTCTCTGGAGGAACATTCGGATCTGCTCCGGTATCATTTGACGACGGAGTGTTTTTGGGATCGTCAAATTCGTCAGAGTTGGACACGCGTGGCAGAATTAATTCCACGAAGTCCCATTCAAGAGAAGACCGTTGTTGATCCAGCACAGAGGTGTCCCAGACGAGATCGAAAGCATCCAGCTCTTCCAGTGCAGCATCGCCCGACCGAGTTGCAAGGTAGCCACTTCGTTTCCATTGCTTTGCGTGTAGCCTCATCTGTTGATGGAGAGCACCGAGAAAGATTTTGAAGAGGATGTTGACCCTCATCGGACTTTCATGGTCGAGACTGCTGCAGAGCCTGTTCGCAATCAGGGTAACATCGGTTTTGTTGCCCCGAAAGAGCGACTGAACCAGAAGTTCTGGTTGCACATCGATATTGCTTGACAGAAGCTTTTCAACTACCTTTGTGTAAGCGACTCCCGTGCACATGGATATAGCATTTGCGTCACAGGGATCAGGTTGTGGAACATTAACACCTTCCCTGGCTAGAAGCGTCTGCAATGGGTACTTTGAGTGCAACGCGATGGCGACTTGACGCGAACTGATCCTCTCTGGATTCGAACCAGGGTCGGCATCAATGAGGTAATCTTGTACGCCAATTAAGGGAGCAAGTTTGACGAGTGTCTTCGCACATCCATATCGAAGCCCAAGCAACATGGCCCTCTGGAGAGGTCTCAGCCATGTCTCATCTGACTCTTCATGGCCATTTGATCTCATCCAATCCAATATAATGTCGAGGCAAGAATCCTGATCACGTGAGACTGCCACGAACAAAGGTGTACTATCCCAGATCAAGGTTGGAAGAGGGGAAGCAAGCCATGGAAAAGGGGATTGCTTGATAGTGCCTTTATAACGGAAAGGTACAAAGCTCTCTTCCAGGCGTGTATTCATCCTAGTTCTGAACAATTTTGATATCAGGACATGAAACCAGGTAGATAAGTGAGATCAAGCCATGTCAGAAAGAACCTGTTGTTGAGGAAAGTATGGGATAGATTGAGAAGAAAAGCTTACCGGCATTTCTTCATCTCCTCCAGCATGGTATTGATGGAAGAGTGACCAAGGAGGAACCTCAGCATGTCAGTAAGACCGGCCCCCACAGCGTGCTCCAAAGCTGTACGGCCAGTGAACGAGTCACCAACGTATTCCTCGGGAAATTGCAACGGACGCTGAAGTGAAGCCCCATGCGCTAGAAGACATTCGACCACAGCCTGGTTCCCATTCTTGGTCACTGAATAGGAAAACGCGTAGTCGATTATCCTGGTGTTGGTTTGTTGGCTTGTATCTGTGTCGCTGTGTCGTCTAATTTGTCGGGTATATATGTCGAGGTTGGTTGTTAGTAGAATCTCAACAAGATTGAGTCTACCCTCTCTACAAGCCCAGAACAGAAGTTCTCGCATGCCTCCAAGCTCTTTGGAAAGTTGACGAATTCCAAACTCCACAGAAAGGGATTTCTTTTCAGTGGGCAGAGAATTATTGCCATGATCAGATGATTTCGAATGTGAGTCCATATCCGTCGTCTTGCTATCAGCCTCAGCTTTCAAGTGATGGTAGCCCCAGCGGGACTTCGCGTAGTCTAAGAAATGACAATCACTCGTCGACTCTATGTCCTCACAGGCACTTATGTAGGCCCTGCAAATGGTTGCCATGATGGATTCTGCACGAGGAAACCACTGGCTCTTGGTCAATGATAGGTAGTCTTGAAAGGATTTATGAACCAGCTGGACTATGGCACCATCCACGTAGCCGGGCATATTTCCATCTGAGGACAAGGGGGGGCCATTTCCGGACTCAAATGTGAGGAAAGATCGAGTTTCCAGTGATGTCGTAGTAGAGATCTCAGCAGCACCATGGCGAGATTGGACCACCACTAAGTCGGCGCACGAAGGAAGAACATCTTCCATCTCAGGAACGTTATCTGGGTCAAATTTCTCATCTTGTTCGTCGGCCTCCACGGCAAGAGCATGACACAATTCGTCAACGGTGAGTGGACGTCGGGCATAAGTGAGCAGAAGCAAAGTTCTCATCGCCATAAGTGATGTTTCTGTCGGCTGATCATTGATGCGTTTCATAGCGTTCTCAAAGGCATCTGTAGTTGCCGAAGGCCCAGTCTTGAGCGCTTTGAGGGCGTCCCGCACTGCTTTTTGGGAGGGTCTCACGTTCATCAGAGAACGCAGATGAAGATCCGCAAGCAGAAACCTGGAAGACATAGTGGTTAGAGGAGATTTGGTATGCCATTTCTGCGGAAGATGAAGGGGGATGTCTTTACATTTCACCTGCAGCTTGAACAATCGCAATTTTGATATCATTCTGCAGTGCGGCATCCTTGCGTACACATAAAGGCAAGCTTCTCATGTGTGTTGATAAATACTGCTGAATGTCGTGGTCGGTTGCTTGGATAGTGATCCTGGTCGCCCCTGGAAACAAGTCCTCGAAGTTGCCGAGATCACGAGAGGTCACGAACAATTTGACAGCTGCGTTCCGTTGTAAATCCATCAATCTAGATATGAGAGGTCTTCTTGCTGAGGCATGGAGTTCATCCAAAGCATCGATCACTAGGAAAGTGCTTGGTTTTGACTTCAAACAAGTCGTGAGAGCATGGAATACCTCGTCAGGATCACTGAGTTTGGTTCCAAATTGCCGGTGAGTCTGATAGGCTTTTATGACTCCACTTGGCAGGTGATGCAGCTGCCCCAGAAGCATGCTAAGCAAGCTTTTTGCCACACTGACTTCGTCATGATCATACTCCTTGTAGTTGCAAAAGAAGTAAGCAACCCCAATATCTTCATGATCTGACCGAAGAATTGAATGGAGCTGCTCGATGACCATTGCCGATGTATAAGTCTTTCCTGCGCCGGGTATACCTGGACAGAGCAGAGTCGCCGCTTTGCCGTCTGTGCGAGTCCATGCGTCCCACTCAGGCGACTCGAAGAGCCACCTTCTGGTGTTCGGTTCTCTGTGTCGAACGAGGTATTGGAATTGCTTGACGTGTTTTTCGGTCCCCTCTTTAACCCAGTCTAGGACACGCTGTCGCTCCTCTTGGTCGGCATAAGTCTCAAGTTTATTGAGGCTTTTTCCTAGTTTCTTTTCGTTGCAGTTGCTCAGGAAAAGTCCTAATATGGAGACATTGGAAGACAGCCTTCTTCTGACATCTCGAAGCTCCTCGCAATCAAAGGTCAGGCGATCCCATAATCTTCTGACTTGTTGCTTCCTTTGGGATCGCGGCCCTGGGTCAAGTGTGTTGTGCTCTGTCATATGCCTAATTAGGAGCGTGCGCACTTGAAAGTATTTTCCTCTTATCACTCATACATAATTGAAATCAAATAGACACTCACTGGCTAGAATATCTTCCAGGTCCTTGAGTACGTGATGCGATGCTCCCAAAATGGTCCTCAGGTGTTCTGCCTCATTTGGTCCCAATGCATGGAGAACTCCATCATCCTCTCCCGCAAGATCGAATAGTGTTACCGACAGACTTCTGACATCATCTGAGAGGTCTCTGAAGTGTTTTGGCGCGTCTGAGAACTGCTTTCGAACTTGTGTTGCCAGATTGATAACAGCCAGGAAGTCCCCCACGCTGAAGCCGAAGCTCATGGTGGCAGCCTGATGCCTGTCAAGTCCGAGGCAGTAGACGGAATCACGGCACAAGAAGGCCTCCCAATCTTGATGCTGTTGGATAGTATGTGCCGGAAGCGTGAATGTTTCTGCTGCCCAGCCGGTAGGCTGATTTCATTGTCTCGATATGAGAATGTCAGGGAAGCAAACAAGAATCGGAGAGATCCTCTTTCGGGAAAATAAGTCAGCTGGAGGCCTACATGCTGCAGGGTGGTGTGGGGCTTAGGTCTTAGGGGCTGAGTACATGGGTTGAGCAACGCTTTGCCTGATTTGGAGACGGCGCGTCCTCAAGGCATATCGTGTCTCGTGTATCTGCCTCCAGACTACAGTGTCAAGGGCAGTGCACTGGCAAACGCACATCACAATCGGTTGGGATAAAATATGGACTGAAATTGGCGTTCACGGTGATGGTATCACTTGCCCTTCTTCAAACATGATCTGATCCTGCAGCACAAGTTGACCATGAAAGTCACGAAACCCAGAACTTGTTTGCAGCTGGCGCTGAACTTGACGTCACAGATGTAAGGGTGGTGCTCAACATGATAGGAACTCTCCTGATGTCCTGTTTCTCTGGATGTCCATCCTCATCTCGCCGTCAGAAACACAGGATGGCCACGAAGCTTCGTTATTGAAGGTTTCGTGTCTCGATTGTGGGGAAAATGCAGTTGGAAACACGATGTAGTCTACTTGCTGCTGCGATTACCGTGGTTTTGCCGTTCCACTAGCAATGGACAACCAATTCTGGGAAGATGGGGCCCGGGCGAAGGCGGGGTTGGAGGCTCACTACCCAGGTACCTAGGTAGGTACCTAGGTGCCCAAGCACTCGAGTTCCGAGGTACCCGACCCCCTTCTCTGAGCTTCGATCTAGCCACAGGCGGGCACTGGCTTTGAGTCACTCGGATATGAAACATCAGGCAGATCAACATCAGCTTCACTTGAGGCATGTCCAGCCTTCCTTCCATCGGCCATCGCTGTGGCCATCATCCCAGTGTCTATGTTACACTCTAAGTAAGCTTCAGGAGCTGTCTGTTCCGTGCCCTGCTGTGTCCTGTGTCGGGGTACGCAGCCGTCTCTCCCCATCATACCTGATGGCTCTGTCCACGTTAGCGAGTCACGGCCTTGAGCTCGACAACCAACATGATATCCCCACTGGATGTCTTATCTCCCAACACACCGAGCTGAATGATATTATCTCTATTTCTTGCCTCCTTGGAATTAAATATGCCACCGCCAATCTCCATGCCGCTCTACAACAGCACTAGAGCACATTGATCAGCACCGTGTAAACGGTCTGACGGTCTAGCCATATGGCGCTGAGGATCAGTTCGCAAGGGCCAGCGGCGTACTAGGACTGCCAGGCAGCGGCCGGATGTGAGACATGTCTCATCTTTCCACTGGCCCTGAGGAGATTGTAATGATATATTGCAAATAGGCTGGCTGTGTTGCTGCGGCGGCACGGAGGCGGATCCAAGAATTTGCTCGTTGTGGCCTGCCGCTCCTCCGTCTCGTCTTTTTGTCAGGTGCACAAGTGATTGTAACCAATTTGCCCTTGTCCGTTGCCGAAAATCTGCCAATCCTGTATAAGGCAGCTCAGCCGGAGCGGCGCAGTGGATTGGTGCCTACTTCACAACCAACCGTGCGCCAACAAACGTCGTATCGAAACAGCTGCCTTTTCCTTTTTCTTTTGTGTGTGTGCTCGGGAGCGGGGACACGGAGGGAGCAGCGACAGTACAGCAATCTCACCGACTCACCTCCTGCGGCCGCACGGATGGCCGGTCTCAATTTGGGAATGCAAGAGGCCCACCGTCACTCACTGGCAGAAGACTGCCTCGTCCAAACAATGGACCATGGAAACCCCCCACTCTTGCTTGACATACGAACTGATAGGTTTGGCTCGACTGCGTTCCCAGAGTCATTGAATTATAAATACGTACGCACATCCAGGCTTCCATCGTCAAACCAAACTCTTCTTCTACTAGGTCCAAGTTTCTTGTGCCTGGCCACACTATCTTCTGATCCTTCACAATCTCATACTTACCTAGGCATTCCTTGCTCAAGTATCGACTTCCATTCCAATCACCATGGCTACTTCTCTCCAGGGGATCATTGTTGACTCAGAGCTCAAGCTTGTCTCTGCTGGACAAGCTGAATGCCGTCCGCCCTCCAACCAAGCCTACCGATCCTCCAAGTCTGTATTTTGATATCGAGGGTCAAAAACTTAGTCGTCGCGGGACAATGTCCATCCTATCCCTATTCCTATATCCAGGCGACACAGCGTACCTGATCGACGTTCACACACTACAGGCCGACACCTTCACCATAGCCAACGAAAAGGGCACATCCCTCAAGACCGTCCTTGAATCTCCTACGGTGCCCAAAGGGTTCTTCGATATTCGGAATGACTCGGATGCACTCTTCAGCCTCTTCGGCATCAAGGTCGCAGGCATCCACGACATACAGCTCATGGAGCTGGCCCGACGCAAAGGCCCCAGGCGCCGCGTGTCCGGGCTTGCCAGGTGCATCGAGACGGACCTGACGGCTGTCCCGGATCAGGCGGCTGTCGCTAGGGCCGTCAGCGCCAAACGGGCCGGGGAGAGAATGTGGAACCCACGTCTCGGGGGAACGTACGCCGCGTTCAACCAGCGACCGATTCCATCCGCGATTGTCGACTACTGCTGCGCGGATGTTGCCCTTCTCCCAAGTCTCTGGAAGGCTTATATACGTGATATAGGGACGGCTGGGAAGTTGTTCTGGCGTTCTGAAGTCTGGGAAAAGACGTTGGAGAGAGTCAAAGAGTCTCAGAAGGCCTCGTACGACCCTGATGGTGGGGACAAGTCGCTTGGGCCTTCGGATTGGCAGCCTGGCACAGTGGATGAGTTGTTGGATGCGTGGAATGAAGAATGCTTAGACATGGTTAGGCTTGATGACTCGTACGAAGAGACTGCCTTTGGACAATTTCATGTAGTCTGATTTCCGCTGGTAGCTCTCCAGAGACAGAAATATAGCAAGCTGGCTACGCGACCGAAATTTATAAAAGAAATAATGACAGATATCTGCACACATCGTTCGACAAAGCACCTATAGGTAATTTGTATAAACGACTAGGTTGACTCTCCTTTTGCTTTCTAGCACGATGTCATTACGTGGGCTACTTCGTGGGGTCATGACATCTATTTGTTGGTATACACATATAAACAGCAGAATCAGAAAGGAGCTCTTCGAGGGCGATGAATGATGGGAGAGGGGTTAGAGGTTTGAGAGATACTATTCGAGCTGTAGATTCTATATTGTTGCTAACAACATCATGAACCGTTTTCTCATACACCATGTTCTACTTTACCGATGCTGCAACTTCGTGGTTAAATCAGGTGACTGCAGGGTGGCGTGCGTTTGTGGATTCTATGGGCCTTGATGGCACGCCGGAAGTCAGATACATCAGCGTATCTGGTTCAGGAGTTCTCTAGAATTGCGAACCTCTTTGGCACTCAAGTGCTATTGACGGTGGCCCACCGTTGAATAAGCTCAATTGGATCGAGAATGGAGCACGATGGATGCATCTTCCCCGAGGAGTGAATGCATCTTTGGAGATCACAAGGTGATTTCTAATCGTCCTCGAAGTTTGTACACACATTCGAGCAAGTCTTCCATCCCGATGAGCGGATCTCCGGTCAGCTGAAGATTAAAGTGGAGAGCCATCATCTCGCCACAGCTGAAGAGGACGCCTGTACGCCAGCAGCCGCGCACGCCTATACCAGAAGGGATTTTTAACCCGAAAGGCTCCTAGAGATCATGTGGCAGACCAGTATGCCTTGCCCCCCCCCCCCTCCTTCCTCCCGCAGGTCTTTGATACTGCCAGCACCGTACAGCGCCCTCGTCCTTGCTCGCTGAATTTCATATGGAACTAGCTGAGGATGGCCGAGCAATCTTCACCCATAGCAGTCACGATGGATCCCGTGGATTGAGAAAGCCTCAAGCTCAGCCTCGTTCCCCGATGTTGATCTTTGCCACGAGACACTCCAGCATACCTGGACCAGTAGGAAGACAAGGGTGTCAACTGGCATCTGGGACTAAATCCGAACAGCCATTAAAGCCGCGTGTGATTGTATACCGAAAGCCGTACTGATAAACATAATAAGTGCAATGTTGAGAAGGATTCAGACTAGGTTCATCACATAATTCGTAATCAGAGTTGTTGTGATGGGAAGAAGGATGCGCTTACTCTGAGTCAGCGTAGAGTTCGTGCTGAATGTGATACTGATCAGCATAATAGGGTTGAATATGGAGACACTTTAGATTTTATTGGAAAATTAGTGGTAGAGGTTGTTTGGTTGCGAAGAAGGATGCGGTTGCCTTACAGCGGTCCACTTTTGATGCACTGCACCACTCAAGCCTCATCTAGTCCTCTCAATTATGAGGATTGAGTATATATAGAGGGATGTTGTCTCCAATATGCTTGGTCGAATCCCCAGATCAGACCTGTTGCAAACTCTTCAATTTTTCAAGACCACACAAGAAACCTCATCAACATGTTCACCAACATTCTTTCCGTCGTCGTGCCGTTCTTGGCCATTACTGGAGCCAAGGCAGACGTGGTCATGACCCTCTACTCGGACGGTGACTGCACAAACGAGCTCGGGTCAGCCAATGTCAACTCTGGCAGCTGCATGACGTGGTTTAAGCCCGGCTGGTCCTCGGCGAAGATCACTGACGACTCGGGCTCGCCCGCCGGAACTCTGACGTTCTACACCAACAACAACTGCGCCGCGGGCCAGTCAAGCCACGGATACAGCGCAGCCAACTTTGATTGCCTCAGGGACTTTGGATTCGTCGCGAACGCTGCTGGCTTGGCCGGCTAAGTTAACTTGAAACAAGCGCATGCGTAAGATGGTATGTATAGTGCGACCTGTTGGTCAAGAAAGGACTGACTGATTACACAGTGCAGTCACACAGTCAAGATCATCCACGACGCAAGGGGGAGTACAGTTTTGTTCAGGGGGCGCTGCAGAAGGGGGGCGCTGCAGAAGGGGGGCGAGGCAGGAACGGTCGGCCGTCTGTGGTAACACACAGGTCTGGAAATGAAGGGGCAGATGATTTAACTCCTAGAGGCCTCACGTCCAGATCAAGCAAAACATATCTTCTGTTAATAACCCAGATCATGATCACGTGGGTGAATTGACGTGCAGATCCATCCACGGTTTTCAGATTGAGTAGCTGGACAGATAGTAGAGAAACAGCCATTACTCTTGGGAAGCATTTCGTATTGTTTTTCACTCCTTAATCAAGCCTTTCAAGTCCGCATTCTTTCATAGCCTTGAAGTTGATGACTTTTATATTCCAAAAGTCATCACAGAACCATATTAAAGTGGTCCTGTATCAATAGGAAATAATGTCTCGAGTAATATAAAAGTATGTGGTCTCGTTTTTGATCTGTACACATATGCCTCTTAAGCAGTATGCATCAGTCCCTTCATACAGTGATAAACGCTTAAACACATATAAAAGTATATATACTATGATACACAAGAAAAAGAGTAAAGGTACTGTTTCGCAGTCCGTTGATTCTTGATTCGGACTCTGACCCTCAAAATCACCTGCTGTGTCTCAGTCGTAGGAGTTATCCATTGCTAAGCCACCCCATTTGCTTTGGACTGCGACCCGCGCGGTGTTGATGAGTGGTGTAGCCCCCAATCTCGCCGCTGACTTGAGAAATTGCCTCAACAGCATGTTGGACAGCAGCATCTGAATATTGTTACAGTCCTCTCCGCGTGATCTGGTTGGATGGCTTCGTAATCTTGCTGCCAGCTGCTGAAAAAGAACCTACATTATGTAGACTTTAAGCCGCCTATATGCGTTACGTCAGAAGTGAGGGGCTGCTGCCCCCACATTGTTTTGAATCATTCCCATAATCTTTTCTTTCAGCTGCCAACTGCTGAAAAAGAACCTACATGATGTAGACTTTCAGCCGCCTATATGCACTACGTCAGAAGTAAGGGGCTGCTGCCCCCACATGGTTTTGAATCAATCCATCATCAGCATGGAATCCCAAAGTATATCAGTGCCGAAAAGATCCTCACTTTCAGAATTTTAAGAAGGTTGTACACTCCTTGCAGTTAGCCTTGCGGATCTGTTTTTTGTTCGCTGGGTCTCAACCATCTACCCTAGGGTAGTTACCGGTCTATGCCGAAATGTCTTCCTCGTCGCAGGTCTCAGCCTCGTCGCCCTTCTTGAGTAGACCTGCTGCACATATCAGGGACGACAACGTTTCACATACCGGATCTCGTCCCTGTTCAAGCGCCGAGATCATTTCGCCGCCGGGCCAACAGCCTCAACAACCCCAACACCACCAACAGCAGAGTCAAACCAATCAACGACCTGCTGCACGAGCTACGGTGATACAATCATGGAAATGGGAATTCGGGGGCGCTATCCTGCTCCTCATTTCCGTGGCGGCAATACCTGCAACCCTCTACCCTCACGATGGACAGCCATTGCCGCAGTGGCCCTTTTCTATCTCAATCAATGCTCTGCTGTCAACTTACTCGTTGATGCTGAGAGCAAGTCTGGGATTTATCGTCACCTCTTGCATTGGGCAACTTCAGTGGAGTTGGTACTTGGAAGCCCGGCCATTGAAAGACGTTGTTCTATTCCATGAGGCGGCGAATGGAACGTTGGGCTCAGCGCGATGGCTCTGGGACAAACGCCTGCGGCAGCCATTGACTGCTCTTGGGGCCATGATTTCCATCGTCGCACTTGCTATCGATCCTTTCATTCAACAACTGATCCATGCCGCCGACTGCAGTAAGGCGTTGTCCAATGACATGCCGGCGACCGTTCCCCGGACGAACTTCCTCAACCAAGGTGACAGCAGCTTGAAGACTCACCCTCTGCCGACGATTCTGGACGGTCTGAACACATTTAAGAACCTCACAGACTTCGAATGTTCGACGGGCAATTGCACCTTCGAAAATACTTATACTAGCCTCGCGTTCTGTAGTCAGTGCTCCGACAGATCGTCTCAAGTTGTCGTCGATGAACAATGCATTGTTCGATATTTCAATGAATCACGCCGTCATATAACTGTCGCGGCGGTCAGAGGGCCTTGCAATCTTGACGAAGAAGATAGAGCCACAATACTGTGGAATCTTACAACACGCTGGCCACCATTTGATGTCAATTTCTACTACGACCCGACACTTCTGAATCTGTCCGGCACCAACCCAACCACTGAAGTGTTCTCGATCCAAGCCCAGGAGCAGTATATGAATGTGTCTGCACCTTATCAGACCATCCCACAAGGCCTGCAATTCGGTGCGATTCTGGGGTATTCAGACTCTGCTATATTCAGAACCGATCCAACCAACCCCTACCCAGGGAATGATCCTTTGGATGGATGCGATGATTCTGCCACAAACAACACCTGGCGCTGCCGAGTGCATTCTACGGCCATGCGTGGGGACATACTCATGTTCCATCGAGGCAGGGCGGGTCAACGAGACGATCCTGGAAGAGTCTAGTCTGGATCAAGTCTGGGGCTTCGGCGATCCAAATCAAGGGGCCAGCGATCTTCCTTATAATCCGCTCCTTAGTCTGTTAGATCTTCATTGTGTCACGGATGCCGACCGCGGGCACCTCATGGACAATGGATACGACCTTGAAAATGCTGGTCGCTGGCTTTCGTATAACACCACCTTCAACGCGTCCAACCCCGTCAACGCCTCATCACCGTTTCCCGAGTCCCTATTGGCCAACGAGTGTCTATACATTATCACCCCCTTCTTCATCGAATCATTTTGGGTCGAAACCCTGTGGCCTTTCCTCATGGGCAACGTAACCCGCAATTTGCCCAAACTACAGTCACAAACCTTGGGGTACGTCTTCGAAGGCAGGGAGCAGCTCCTGCAACTCTACAACTCGGGCAACGTCTCAATGGAGTCGATCCGAGATACTTTCGCGAACCTCGCGCAGGCGCTGACGCTCTGGGTGCGCTCCAACGGCGACCCTGTACACAGCCGGAGAGCCGAAGGCGACGTGATCCACTACGCCGTGTGCGTGCGGGTGACCTGGGCGTGGATATCGCTGCCGGCCGCGCTGGCGGGTCTGGCGCTGATGATGCTGGCACTGACGGTGGCTACCACCGCGCGGAGAGCCGTGCCAATGTGGAAGCTCTTTCCGCTGGCGGTGCTGCTGTGTGGGCCGGCCGGGCAGAACTGGGTGGATCGGGACCTGGTGGCTGCCAATACCAGCAATACTGGTAAGGCGTCTTCGGGGGATGATGGATCTGTGGATGATATTTCGAGACTTGCGAGTAGGATCTCTGTACAGCTGCACGAGCAGGATGGCAAGTATCAACTGTGTCAAGTTGGGGTACGATCAAAGAAGGTCTAGCATTGAGACAGCCGCAAACTTTGCATTTCAGCTTTCCTTAAAGCGGTAATACGATCTCAAATATCATCAACAGTCCGAAGAAAGCTATGTCTGAGTGCGGTGTTGATATTTCATTCTGGAATGTTGACGCAAGTTGGACAAACAAGGATAGAGTAATGAAGACGAAGGAGAGAAAGAACAAGTGATCAGCATTCCCAGCGAGGGACAAAATGTCTCACCTCTCGCCATCCAAAAACTCGTGAACCTCATCCAACACCGCATGAAGCTCGTCCGTCAACCCAAACGTAGGGTGTCCGAGAAGAAGATCATGAGGTGCCTTTGGTGTGGCACAGAAGGCCACACGATTGCCCTCGACCCCCCGCATGCCTGCCGCGAATTCTGTTATAGACTGACAGAAGCCTTCAGCAGCTCCAGCATGAATGTAAAGAGGCACCGATGTTTTAAAGGGGTGGTTCAGGGGCGACGTGTACGGCAGATTGTCCTTTTCACCTCCATTTTTGCCGAGGTACGACTCTGCCCCCCATTGCAGAAAGTCCGCCTCTAACATATCAGATTGGGCATTTACATAGCCTTCATAGTCTTTCCCCGCGTTCGGTGTGACCTCCACCCAAGGGGACCACACAACAGCACCACCCGGCACTGGTAAAGCGGGAGTACTGGCCCTGGAAGAGCCGCCGGCATCGACCTCGCTGGATGATTGTGCGGACTCGAGGAAGCGGATCAGGGCAAGAACGACGTTTCCACCAGCCGAATCGCCTGAGAGGATGATATTCTTTGGAGGGATGCCCAAAGACAGGACGTAGTTGTAATATGTAAGGGCATCCTGGATCGCAGCCGGGAAGCATGTCTGCTCATCTGCTGCGAGACGGTATTGTGCCCAGAGTACCATGCTCGCCTTCAGGTGCTTTGTCAGGACCTCTGATACCGGCCGCCCGGTACGCTCGTGGCCGAAGGTTATGACAAATGCACCACCAGGGTAGTGAATCACGACCTTCTCGTCCTGTAGGTTGGAAGATTGCAATGAAGGAGCATCTGGCAGCCAAACACCCTTCACAGCACCCGGTTTGACTGAGGATGTTGGAGCTAAAACACCGAAGAACAAGGACGTAGCTGGCGGGTCGATATTTGCCAGCCTCTCTTTAGCTTTTGCAGGATCGTCGTCGAAGAGGCGTCGGGATTGGGTGGCCAAGGAGTATCGGAAGAACAGCTTCAACATCTGGCTAGCTAAGCTCATCCTGGCGGTCCCTGCGGCTGCTTGTCAGACTGCCATTCCGTGAACGTGCGATACGGGGCTCATCAGACTACTCACAATCGGGATGCGAGGGCTTCGCAAGATATCGAAGGTACAATGCGGCGGCATACGGCGGGGTGGCGAGCAAGAAGAATATGGTGTAGATAGCCTTCAAGGGCTGCGATGACCAGATTCGAGCCATTCTGTTGCTGTTGGTGGTACCACTGTAGGTATTCTGGAATTTTCAGACGCAGCTGGCAGGCTGAAAGCTACAGGTAATAAAAGTTTGAAAAGTTTCAAGGCTGGTGATCACGGATTTACCTTCTTATGATTGTGTCCCAGTGGAGGTCGTGGGCGGGATGTCATCACGGAGGAGGTGGTCAGCCCTTACCCCTCTCAGAGATTGGAGAGAAACCTGTCATATTAAAGGAACCGGATGACTTTTATATATGGTGACATTGGGAGCTTGGCAGCTTGCACCAACTAAAAGAAGAGCTGTCGATTTCCTTCAAGCATCCTGCAGGGGACTTTCATACCAACTGGCGTTGGTCGCATCCGGCAGCCAACTAAAGCTGCCAACACCCGCATCTACCCCCTGTATTCTTGCTACCGTTTGTGACTCAGTTCTTCAGAGGTGAGGGACGCTGCAATGGACTCTGGACTCCATCTTACCAGACCAGGTGCATCGAGAATTTGAGTGTCTAGGTACTTGATACTTGTGTAGCAATACTTGAGCAACAACAAGATATTCAACGAACCTCGTCAATTATTGGAAAAAGACGCACTCTCAATTACAGTGGACAACGATCCGGTTTTCATTCTTGTTGCCTCGTGTGTGACCCTCCTGACTCCACGGAATCTTCCTCACTAGACCGCCTGGGCCTTCTCCCCATAAGTTTGTTGAGATGGTAGCCGGCCGAGCCCCTGCTGTTCACGTCTTGGGCATCATCAGGCATTTCCACTTCTTCAACACGGCCGGCCGAATTAGCGACGTGCGAGCGGCGGTCTCGCCGCATCTTCGTCTTCAACGTTTTCCATAGCGTCTCGTGCTCCTTGTTCTTGTGGGCATCCTTGAATCTTTCGGCGTAGTGGGTCCTGGACAGGTCCCAGAAACACCACCAGGCGGCGAGGACCGCGATGCTCAGGGGCACCGAGACCACCCAGAAGATCCAGAACTCGGGGCTCAGGACGGCCGAGCCGCTGTCTGCCTGCCAGTCAAACATGCTCATGCTGAAGAGGGTGGCGATGAAGGTGGCCGGCAGGAAGACGGCCGTGACCAGGGCTAGGGTCTTCATCGCTACGCTGTCCAGCCCGGCTTGTGCGCTCATCTCGGCACTACGGTTGTTGTCCAGCTGAGCGGCGACGACGGAGAGCTGGTAGCACACCACGATGATTAGTCAACTTGGCGAGGCAAGGGAAAAGCACCATGTACTCAGGGAATATAGCCCGCATGAGATGGCGGAGGGGGGGAGGGGGTAAAGGGAGAGGGATGGGGGTTCGTACAATATTAAGTTGGACGTCCAGAGTGGCGACGATAGAGTCAATGCCCGCTTCAAAACCTGCCGCCCCTCTGTCGAGTGTCATGATGGTATCTCTGATCTGCCGTCCCACCTGGGGCGGGATCGCCTCCTCGCCGGGACACAGCGCGGGGTCTTTCAGCTCGTCCAGGACACCGAGAAAGAATCCGGCTGCCTGCCGCGCCACACGCAGAGCCCTGCGGATGCTGTGCGCGCTGCAGAGCAGGTCGTTCAGCCAGTTGGTGAACTCGGCACGGTCCTCCCGCCCCTCCTCGTCCGAGTTGCGCCCGCCCAGCAGCCTGGCCTGGGCCTTGTAGTCGAGGCGCATGGTGGCCTGGATGCCGCGCGAGTCGGTGTGGAGCTTCTTCTTGGAGAACTCGCGGATGGCGGCGAGCTCGTGCTGCAGCAGGATGGTCGGCAGGAGCAGCGGGTGCGGCCAGAGCGGCATGCTGTCGTGAAGCCCGTTGCGGATGCGGGCGTCGAGGAGCCACGGCTGGTACTTGTTCCGCGCGTCCTTGTCGACCGCGTTGGCGCCCTTGACAAAGGCCGTGGTCCGCCGCGTCGAGAAGTCGTATGACATGGCGAGGCCGTAGTGTGCGAGCTCAGGGATACTTGCGTTGCTCATTGTGAGGTCTGACGACCTCCCAGAAAGAAATCGTCAGTACTTGACCAAAGGACCCAGGGGAAGGGGAGGGGGGCAGCACATGTCAATTAATTTTGGCCCTCCAGTAATATACTCACCAAGACACATCGTTTCCTTTCCTGCTGCGTTTGTATCTGTGATGAACTCACTCGACTGCACCCCCCACATGCTGCCCATAGTGGGAAGCGTCTGGACGGGTAAGCGCAGGTGCTCCTCTATAGCATCAAACGAGCTCTTGGCCACATGATAGCACTTTTGTGAGGCCACGCCCGCCGTATGGGTCTCGTTCTCCGTTTGGTGACAGACCAGGACTCGAACGTGGGCCTCCAGGGCACCGGAGTTTCCAGGTGGCACAGGATCCGGCCTTTGAAGCCACTCTTCCAGGTCCTCGTCTTGCAATCTTTCCATGCGCAGGTTTTGGAAATTTGGCCGGGCATTGACTCTGCCTGCAGTGCCATTATCAGAGCTAGTTGAAGATATTACGAGCCCACAACGCGTATTGCAAGCCTACATAATCTTGACCGAGCGCGCAGATGGGTAATTACTTACGCATGTTCTTGTACTTCCAAGCAAGAATGCCTCGCAGGGGCTTGTCGTGAGAGGCTCCAACCCAGATTGTCTTTCCATTGTTGCCGTTTTTGTGATGATCTGCAATGCCGCGGAAGAGGGAGAAGTCTTGCTTCGCCATGGCGATTCCCAGAAAGCAGTCGTCGTGGTGACTCCAGAATATCGATTACGGTAGTGACAAGTCCAGATGGTGTTTTATGGTAACAAACTACATCAGGAGGGTAAACAGACATCTTTCCGCAATTTTCATCGCCCCAGAAGCGACGCGTCTATATAAGTCGCCAGCTGAAGAGGGTAAGCTGATATCTGGGTGAGTATTGCGTCATCTTGCCGATCTGTACGAGGCTGGCTGCATGATGTGGGGGAGAGGATTGCGAATGTTTCGGGAGTGCGTAGGTTATTCTGCGCCATTAGAAATGCAACTCGTCGCGTCTAAGGTGAAGCTGTATTTTGTTTACTTTTCCGGATCTCCTGTTTCACGCTTGCTCATATGCTAAGGTTGCCTTGAGCCGCCTATCTTTCAAGTCTGTTGTAGCATAGGACACTGCTACGGCACGCTGTGGGGTGCGGGCAACTTGGAGAACAATTGACTGCAGCCACCATAGAAATAGTCTCCCATAGGCCCAAAGGGCACCTCCTGAAGAAGACATCATCACACTTCACACATACGCCTACACGCTGTACCTGACCATAGCAGACGCGTATAAGATCCGACTCAGTAGTCCGTAGGACAAGTGTCGCTTACCTGTATTGCACGGGTGACCGACAGGTAGATATGGAGATTCGAGGCATAGTTTCACTAGTAAAATTATAACATCGAATTGTGGTAGGACCTGTCTTAACAAGAGCTTCTCTTGAGCAAGGGAACCGTTCATGAAAGTCAACTTATTCCTGCAGTCAGTTGTGTGCCTTTGAGCCATACAGATATTGTGCCTGTCACTCAGTAGGAATGTTGCTGCTCTTAGAAGGCCAGGATGGATACGGCCTGAAGAGTGGGCAAGTAGTTACAAACCGACAAGTCATTAGAGTTTCGAAGTGTAGAAGGCGTGCTAGCGTGTGCTTTTTCAGGGAGGATAGCTGCGTAATAGAAATCCTTTGAGGTGTGTCTTCATGCTCTTTGATGAAGATAACAGAGGAGGGCAAGAAATTCGTCATGAAAAGCCAGCAGATGCGGAAGAGGAAACGACTTACTAACCGCTAAGGCTCCCGCGTGTGTGGCAGCTTTTGTTAGACAAGGGGAAAAGGGTTGTAAGAAAGTGGTTTATACCAAATGCTGGAATTGAGAGCGAAGGCCTTCATATAAGTATTTGGGTTCCAACTTAATGAGCTAATTGCTGACGGCACTGGCCCCCTTCCTAGTTGTGGAAAGCCAGTGCTGTGTAACCCATGCCCTCTTGGCCATGAGTAATTATGGTGCATTTCTATCCAAATATCTCTGCTGACGAGCGGAGGAAGCCCTGCGAGGTTACGGAAGAAGGAGCGGGGGTACTTACGTCCTGTTATATCGTACGATATTTTCCCCTTGGCTATTTGGAGGGGAAGCGTATACCATTTAAGTGATTCATCAAAGTGGTTTGACTAAACGTGCCCAACTAACCTCCACCTCTGCTTGCCCGAATGACTATTATCCATGACAGCAGAAGCTCAAGGCCTCATCACGAAGGAGACGTTTGACCAGGATGGATCTTCATAGTTCACTTGAGAAAGAACACAAAACCACAGATATCAGAAGATCATATTAGAATCTAGAATTGTAGAGAAATTTATTATTCGCAGTTACCTTCAGTGCCTTGCCAATATCATCATTTCTACAAATTCCCCATTTTGCATCGAGCACTTGATCCTGCAAAGTGAGCTCTTTGCACGCACGCCCACTAGCAAAGGTCAAACCTGTATAACCACATTCGCACGTGCGTGCATGGATCGCCTGGATTCCGGCCGCTTCTAGAGCTGATATTGGCAGATTTGAGGCGAACCCCCTTTGAGCCTGTGTGGGTTTTGTCCTCGTCGGTTGGATAGCGAGGACGGACTGGTGTTACCAGTCTATCCTTTCTGCCTGATATCTCATATTCATAGTGCAGGGTAGCTGACCACGCTACGGTCACATTAAGATAGGTGCCATGGGCAGCAGTGCTGCACTTAGGAAGGATGACTAAACGATGCGAAGTGTAGCCTGCACTAGTAGGACCCTGCATTCTAGCGAAGCCAGTAACGCGTGCTGTCGGGCAACATTTCACCTCAAGCGGGTTAGCAGTCCCAGACCGTCAAGTCTACTAGACTAGTGTTCGCTGCTGTCGGCATTGAGGGATGAAGATTCCGAAGACGGACAGGGGCTTATGTCATTCCGCATGAGGACTGCTACCCCATGTTGATACCACCCCACGGCCCCTGTACCTGCTCTCCCGAACCAAGTTTTTGTGCGCCATTCTCAAGCCGACACACCCCAAAAGAGCCAAGACTGGTCCCTGATAGTAATCCTGTTCTTATCGTCTCACCCGGTGTGGCGGCTCAACTTCTGGATTCGTCTAGCCCGGCGGTGGAAGACAGGAAAATCAGGGCAAGCAGCCAACCATTTTGAGTGCAGCTCTCGAGGTGATGTCAGTCCGTGGCTTCACTCATTGTTATCCGATCTCTTGCTTGCATGGACGGCAGGGCTGACGGCGAGAATTCCTACTTCACCATCATGAAGCCCACAAACAGGCGGGCCTCTGTCCTGTAATTAGACCACCCTCCGTTTTGAATTATGTGCCTATATCAGCCCCACTGTTTCCTATTAGAAGTTCAAAGCCCACTGTTCTCCAAGTAGAATAAGCGAATAGCCTTGAAACTCGACATCGAAATATGCCACACCGACAGCCCTCCACAAGCAAGCCGCCTCCTGTGAGGCATCCCTCCATACGGACAGAAAAGCCCGAGCCCCGGCGCCTATCCTCGACTAGATCATCCACGACGCGCAACCCGTCCGTGAGGACAGTCACGGGCAATGGCCCCCAACGGAGGCCCACCGCCGGCCTGCAGAGGGTCGACACCCTCCAGACCCGCTACATGGAGATGCTCCTCAGCCTTGACAAGATCCCGCGCCTGCACAACATCCTCGCCTCCTTCTTCGGCTGGATCCTGCTGGCCGGCTTCATCGTCTTCCCGGGGACCTTCACCAGCATCCGCGACCTGTCCGACGACCCGGAGCTGGCCGAAAAGTCCCCCACCGCCAGCGCCGTGCTCGGCACCGTCCAGAACGTGCCCCTGCTCGTCATCGCCGCCATCTCGTGCGGTATCGGCGCCGCGGGGCTGTTGTGGCTGGCCTGGCGCTGGCGGTCCAACTATGTCTGGCAGCTCAACAGGATTTACCTCCCCGGCGCGACCAACGCCCTGGCCGGCTTGATCTCGACTCTTGTCGTTGTCTACTCGCAGAAGCATGGGGACTGGAGCATCACGGCTATGGTCACCGGTATCGTCGAGGGCGCGGACCTGGTCATCTGCGGGGGATTTTTTGTAATTAATACCCTGTTGCTCAAGAGAGTCCAGCGGAAACATGGGAGGGAAATGGAACAGTTGGAGCAGGGCGCGGAGGAGGGTCTGTTCGAGAGAGCCGGGAGGAAGCTTCAGGAGCCTGCTCTGGAGCCACAGAGCGTCGTATGAGGTCTTGAGTGGGTCATGGCGTGGTACAGGCTTGCTGGACAAGCTTGTCTGGTTTCATTGTGTCTGAAATACCCAGTGTCGTTTAGTTCTGACAATTGCTGATTCAAGGGGTCAGAGCAGGTGGATGCAGCAAGGCATGGTTTAATGTCGGATCTCAGCGCCTCAACTAAAGACTATCAATTGTTTTCTGATACGATCGCGTCAGATACTCATTAGATATTTATCTATAGTTGCTGCAGCTCCCAGTGCCAAGTACAGTGTGTGCAGGTATATCATCATTCTCAAAAGGGATTTGAACTAGAACAGTAGGCTCGTTTGAAGGGAAGTCAGCGCCATGGCCAGCAATATTGCTCTCGCTCCGAAGATCGGTGACCAAGATGATGCTCGAGGTCATTGTGCCTGGCATGAGATACGCAATCTCCTCGGATGGTGGGCGAATTGGAACTTGACTGTCCGCGCTTGCAGAGAGGACGGCTCCCTGATATAACAGCCTATTCGACAATACATACGCAGTCTGTTGTGGCATGGCCGGGTTCGCTTGTTCTATACAGCCTCCAGTGGCAGTGGCATTAGGAGGTGCCGTCTGGGGTGGCGTATAAGGCGCAGATACGCGTATCATTCCGTTCAATACAATGGTCAGTCTGTCAATTCGGCGTCAGTATCATGACCCTACAACGGCTTTCGTGTCCTTGTATGACCATTCATCTCTTTGGGTTTGTGGTAGAGTACATTAATTACTCACTGGACACGTGGAGCCCATGCTTCACCGACGTAGGTTCTTGGCTGAAGTGTGGACCATTTCACATTTGTTGTGCGGCCTCCGATGCCATAGTTCAATGCAGACATGTACTCGACGGGAGTAGAGTCAATCTGCCAGCATTCGAGTACCGAATACCCATCGTGGGACGCAATCGTCGTGATTCTCAATGGTTGTACCACCTGGCATAAAGCATTGGGCACTAGAAGACCAAGAACGTTGATGATGGCTAGTTGAAAGCGATTCATGATAGAAAATAGACGAAATATTCTGTAATGGTGGCGAGCAGGGTGTGTCTATCTGGCAACCTCCCGTGCAATTTACAAGAGCTCTAAACTATCGCCTTTAAATCCCCGGGCTTTGTTTTGAATGCCATTCAGGGGCTGTCTTCGGCAACGCAGTCTGCATACTCACCATCTGGTATGATATCAGATCCGGTGCTGCCGATCTTGCAAATACCGCCGCAAGATGGCCGACTTACAGAAATTGAGTTAAGTTTCGTGAGCCTCAGGAGGCCGCATTTCCCCACTGGACAGTAGAATCTTGTGGCAGCATCTGGGAACTGCTTCAACTATCTAAGGTTGAGCCGGAATGTAACCACGGGCGCGTCCGGTGCTCGTCCCCCATAAAGCCAAATCGTGATCTAGACTCGTTCGTCCCAAAGCTGCCGTCGGTAGATATACAAGCTCTGGTTCGAAACAAAAACGTCCACCCCCAGCCTTGGCAGTTTAGTCTCCGCAAAGCGCTAGTCTCAATGCAGCGTTATGGACGAGACGAGCCGAGCCGAGGACTCCGCGATACCAGGTCATCGTGGTAAGGCATACTTACACACAGGCGGAAAGGATTCCAGTACATTGAGATACAAGAAACACCAAGTCGTGGGTGATTGCTTGTGAAAGCCACCGCGATGTTGACGAAGTGTATCAAGGATAAAGCTTATTGTGCCACTATCGTCGTACCTAGGTAGAGTTAGCACTGCCGAACAGCGGGGACTTTATTCTATCGCCGTGTGCAACACGCGCCAAAGGCCGTGAGAAGTACCGAATCACTTCCTATCTAGGTAGTGATGGAGCAAACGCTCCTTGACCGAGAGGCCCGGCTCGTGTAACAAACGTAGAGTTGATAGAAATGTTCCCTCACGTGCCTCTGGCTGGATGTAATTCCCAAACTCGAACAGATGAAGTGAGGCAAAGCCAATCGCGCTGGTCTGGAGACTTCATCTCTACATGAGCCCACAAGCGGTGTCTGCAAGCTGAATACCGAACTACAACACACTAATACGAATTACTCGGGATTCCTCTGTCACCATGGAGAATCAGTCATTTTTCGACGTGTATGTTTTTGGGGACCAGACGTACGATATTCAGACCAAGGATCTGCAGAGCCTTTTATGCAATGGGAAAAGTGACCCTGTCGTGGTCGAATTTCTCGACCGAGCGCGGCGGGCACTACGAGATGACCTCTATCAGCTCAGGCCAGAAGACCGACACCATGCCCCCTCGTTCGCGTGCGTCACGGAGTTGTTACTGTGGAAGCGGGGGAAATCTGTGCCTGTAGACATGGCAATGCTGTGTCTCTATCAGCTCGGATCATTCATGAGGTACGTGGCTTGGATTTCCCAAATGCACTGCATTTCCATATAGTTCTAGGAAACCAATTATGGGGCTTTGCAGCTGATCAAACGGGCCTTCGGGGCTCTCGTTCTACTATAGACAAGTCGGACGTTCATATCCCTCCCCGGATCATTCGTGCTGCCTTGGTCTTTGCACAGGCGCCCTGGCCGCCGCCGCCGTTAGCTGTAGCTCCAACACCCTGGAACTTCTTCCGATGGCTGTAGAGGTAGTACGTGTAGCATATCGGGTCGGGGTGCTGGTAGACAAGATGGCAAGATGCATCGAGCCTTGGGAGTTCGACGCACGAGAGAATGACAACACATACAATTGTGTCACCCACAGCGATACCAGAACAGACGTGAAGAAGAAGGAACTCGACGGTGAACGCCCATCGTGGACAGTTCTGATGGCGGGCTCAGGTACAGAGGAGGCTCTACGTGAGTTCAATGAACAGAACAACGTGAGTCTGACCTTCAGTTCGCTCCATCCTCCTCCGTGCGACTATGCTGACGGGACCCACCCCTTTGCTCTTAGTTGTCCTCCATGACACGCCCATGGATCAGCGC
Source organism: Diaporthe eres (assembly GCA_022225955.2). Taxonomy (NCBI): domain Eukaryota; kingdom Fungi; phylum Ascomycota; class Sordariomycetes; order Diaporthales; family Diaporthaceae; genus Diaporthe; species Diaporthe eres. The sequence goes on along the minus strand of JAKJXM020000016.1, from coordinate 183,501 downwards.
CCGCTCCACCGGTGACACTGTCGCTCTCAGTGGCAGGCCCAGTTCACTAGCCCGCTTCGTTGCATGGGTACAGTCTTTGAAGCTCGGACAGCGGAAGCCTCGACCCTTGCCGATTTTCGCGCCTTATCATGCACCGCATCTTTACAGCCGTGATGATGTCGAACAAGCTGTACACAATCCGCACGCCTCAGCTTACAGGATTAGTCCCTCGGCTGGGAGTGGATCAATGCTTCGGATTCCACTGGTCTCCAGCACAACAGGGGATATCGTGGAGGCCTCAAACCGTCAAGTTGACTTTCAGGCTGTTCTGCAGTCTGCGGTAGAGCAAATACTGTTACAACCCATTCGCTGGGACCCTGTTCTTTCGACATTGCAAACAATACTGCAAACTATGGGTGGCAATACAGCACTGAGGGTATTCCCGGTGGCGACGACCGCTGATCAACTGATTTACACTGGGCTTAAGCAGCAGAATCCTTCGATGCCAGGCAGCGCCCCTGGAAACAGTGATCGTCAATGGAGGACCGCTGCAAAGTCGGATTCCTCTCCGAACAGGGACAAGATCGCTATCATTGGCATGGCAGGCCGCTTTCCAGAGGCTGCAACCACGGATGCCCTTTGGGACATCCTTCGGCTTGGCCTTGATGTTAGCAAGGAAGTCCCGCCGCTACGTTGGAGCACCAAGACCCACGTGGATCCGTCAGGACGGAAGAAGAATTCGAGCAGGACGTCTCTGGGCTGCTGGCTAAACGATCCGGATGTTTTTGATGCAGACTTCTTCGGCATATCGGCTCAAGAAGCGACCCGCATGGACCCTACACAGAGGTTGGCCCTCATGACAGCCTACGAGGCAGTCGAGCAAGCCGGAATAGTCTGGCCGAGTAGTTTCGACGGCGATGATACTACACCTTCCACACGGCGGGACCGCGTTGGGGTGTACTATGGTGTGTCAGGCAACGACTGGAGAGACTGTAATGCCGCCCAGAAAATCGACTCACACTACATGCGCGCAAGCAACAGGGCCTTCATTTCAGGACGCATCGCCGAGACCTTCAATCTCACTGGGCCTAGCCTTACTGTCGACACATCGTCTTCCAACAGCCTGACGCCTGTGCACATTGCCTGGCGTTCCCTCTGGGCACAAGAGACCGACATGTGCATTGTGGGTGGCGCTGACGTGATGACCAACCCGGATGTACACGCCGACTTGGACCGAGCAGGTTTGCTGTCCCACAGTGGCAACTGCAAGGTCTTTGATGAGACAGCTGACGGCTTTTGTCGCGGGGAAGGGGTAGTGTCTCTCGTACTCAAAAGGCTCGAGGACGCTCTGGCTGAGAATGACACCGTCCTTGGTGTTATTGCAGGAGCTGTCCAAAATAACAATTCTGCATCCTCAGCCGGAGATGAGTCCACACAGAACACTATCCAGAAGAGCTTATTCACCGAGGTGCTCCACAAATCAAACGTGGACCCAGCATCGATCACATACGTCGAGATGGACGGATCCAGTACCAAGGTTGGGGATACAAACGAAGTTGCATGTGCAGTGGATGTTCTTGCACCGACATCTGCTTCGAAAATAGCAGGCAAGAGCAGAACCCTGCCGCTCTATCTTGGAAGTGCTAAGACGAACATTGGCCATGGTGAAGCGACTTCAGGACTCAGCAGTATCGTCAAAGTACTGCTTATGTTCAGGGAGACCATCATACCACCAAACATCGGAATACATACGAGGGTCAACTCTGAGTTCCCGGATGAGCTGGCTAAAAACCGCAACGTCCATATACACACCGGAAAGGCCATCAAATGGGACAATGGAGCGAGAGCATCGCCTCGAAGCGAGCCAAGGCGTGCACTTGTGAATGACCTGGGTATGATAGCACGTGCGAATTCAGTCTTGATACTGGAAGAAACACCACTGCCGGACCAAGAACTGCATGAGTGTTCCGTAGCGCTGGATCATCCACTCGACACAAATCAACCCACCTCATATATCGTAGCCATCACCGCTAAGAGCAAGAAGTCTCTTCACCGCAATATGGCAAACCTCTACCTCTGGCTCCAAAATGAGGCTACGCGCAGTCAGTTCAACCTGGCACAGATTGCATATACGACCACGGCCCGTCGCAACCATTACTCGTTTCGAACTATGCTCGTGGTCTCGTCAGTTGAGGATCTCTGTGCTCGGCTTTTTGCCGAACTTCAACGAACACGAGTGGAAGGACATGTTGCCCCGACCGACGTGAAGCCATTGCAAGTCGCCAACAACGATCAGGCAGTGGTGGCTCGCCCGATTGTCTTCGCCTTTACTGGGTCCCTCACGTGCAAGGCGTACTTCAGACAACTCTATGAAAGCTTCTCTCACATTCGAAGGGGATTGCACCATTTGGACCAGATCGTGAAACGTCTCGGCCTTCCATCTGTCATGAAAGCATTAGGGTTGAAGAGTTGTAGTGAGTCGCGTCAACATTTCGAGTCTCAGCACTCGTGCAGCGGCACAGACACCAGTCAGCATGTGAGACCGCTTGCCAGCGGGTACACTCAGCCGGTTCGAAGTCTCGGTCTCCCATCCGTCACGAATTTCTGGGATGTGGGCCCCGTGTCGCACCAGTTGATCCAGGATCAGCATTCGCACACGGGCACCGAAATGCGCGAGATGGCGGACGAAATTGCCCACTTGTGTACGCAGATTGTCTTATCCAGGTTTTGGCGATCTTTGGGTATTCATCCGGTTGCAGCTGTCAGCGACGGTGGCGTGAATATCTACTCAGCTCTGAACGTGGCGGGTGTGCTTTCTGACGCCGACACAATCTACCTAGCTGGCGCATCCATCCAACTTGGACTGCTGCAGCACACAAAGAAGCGGCAATCCGGCCTCGGAAAAGACTGGTATTCCGCTGCTACAGCAGAGTTCGAAAGACTGGACAGACTGACGACGTACCACAGAGGCCATATCCCCGTGCTAGGGCTGGTCGGATCCAGAGCTAGCGATGGGATACCACGCCAGGAGACATGGTCTTCAAACGCGCGGCTGGATGTTTTTTCCCGAGTGGGCGAAGACAATCAGATGCTCTTGAGTCTTCACTTGATACCCAGCATCCAGCCAAAACACCTCGGAAGCAAGCCAGTCAGTGTCTTTACAGAAGCAGATCTCATGGCAGCCTGTCGCATTTCAGATGTCATCCCAGACCAGTGCATTATACATGAAATGGGACCAGAAGCACCTAGATCTTTCGCGGATGGCACAGACACTTCCATTAGAGTCGAGGATTGGAATGCACCTCAAGAAGAACTCAAACTGCAGGCGTGGTCACACCTAACGGAGACGCTGCGGGTGTTTTACCATGCGGGAGCCGAGATCCGTTGGGATCAGTTGTATCTCGATTTGCCAGCAAGAAGCCGGAGAGTTATCAGCACCCTTCCTGCGTACAGCTGGGATCTCAAGGAGTATTGGGTGCCATATGTAAACGATTGGACACTCCACAAAGGTGACGTGCGCAAGGCCGTCGAGGTCCCCAAGCTCGAAAGCACGACTATACACACCATTGTCGAGGAGACCGAGCTGGTGGACGAAGAGGTCGAGAAGTTACGCTTGGTTGTCGAGGCGGACATCTCCCGTCATGACCCTTCATGGGATTGTGCAGGGGCACGTCGTGGACGGTGTTCCGCTCTGTACGCCGGTATGTGATATTCAACAATGGCGCTGAGAAATTCCGTTTGCTCAAGGCAATGGCTAACGCAAATCGTTTCTACTTCAGTCTGTCTACTCTGACATTGCTCTTTCACTTGGGAGATACATGCAGCAGCGATACCGTAACGGATGTCCAGAGCGACTGATCAACATCAAAGACATGGCTGTGACGAAGGCGTTGATAGCCCAGCCATCCGGTCCACAAAAGCTGCGAGCACATGTTGAAGCCGACTGGGATTCTAATGCGGCCATTTGTAAATTCAGCACACTCGACGTAAGTAGGCACTGAATCAAATTTGACATCATCCAAAGCCCTTCCTCTTCCCCTTCAAGGTCTTAAGTTATTTCCCAGACCAGATGGCGTTGGCCACTTGAGACTTACAATTCTGCAGCGTCGCAACAAGCCCCAACAGCACGCCCAGTGCACAATCACGTTCCTGGACACCGAGGTCATGGATCACATTGAGCAATTCGACATGGCCGGCTCCTACAGCAAATTGGTCCAAGCCCTCCGGAAGGGCATCGCTGCTCACCGGACCGTCCGCTTCACGCGCAACATGATGTACCGCATGATAAGCTCGCTGGCCGAGTTCCATCCGGACCACAAGCTGGTCGAAGACATTGTTCTAGACAGCCAGACTCACGAGGCAACAGCACGGGTCAGTTTTGGTCAGCTTCTCGGCGAGGACGGGAAACACACTGGCGCGTTTCACACCTATCCGGGCGTCGTCGACGCGCTGACGCAGCCGGCTGGGTTTGCGCTGAATGGAGCAGACACGACCGATCTGGACAAGGAGGTTTACATCAATCATGGCTGGGGTTCGTTCTACCTTTTTGAGCCGCTGGAGCTGACCAAGGGGTACACTGTCTATGTGCACATGACAGAAGGTGAGGACCACATCTGGTATGGCGACATAGTGGTACTTGATATGAGCGAAGACGATGGCGCTGCAAGGGTGGTCGCCTTGTTCGAGAGATATTCGGTTCAGCGTATGCCACGACGCGTACTGAGCATCCTCTTGCGTGCAGAGGGCGGCGGTGCATACAGGAACGCCAAAGCACACTCTGGGCAGAGTCGTCAGAGCCAGGTCGGTCACCGGCACGACGCGCCGCCGAAGCCTGCGATACAAGCGAACCCTTCTCCATCCCCAACTCTGGTGTCTCCTGTGCAGGAGTTCGAGCAGCCCCTGCGGCCGGCTCATAAGTCTCCTGTCATTTCTTCAAGCCTCCCACGTCGAGACCACCAACATCTCCATATCAAGGTCGACATTGCTGCTTCTCACTCGTCGCCACCGACACCGCTGACGGCAAAAGCTTTAAGCCTCAACAACGAGATTATTTCAAGTCGTCACGCCGAGCATGATGCTGGTGTTGAAGTCGTCAAACGATCATTAGAAATCATCTCAGAAGAAAGTGGCTATGAGCTGGCTGACATTGACGACGACAACCTAGCCCTGGCAGATCTAGGCGTTGACTCCTTACTGTCCTTGGCAATCACCAGCCGACTTCGTGAAGAGCTTGGAGATTCTCTCAGCCACCTTGACCTGAACACTCTGTTCATGACCTACCCTACTGTCGCAAGTCTCAAGGCTGCTTTGGTTGGTGAAAGAGCAAGTCCGGATCCACTAAAGGTACAGAAATGGAGGGCAACAACAACAGGTACAACATCCGTACCGCTCAGTCCCCCAGCCAGAATTTGCGCACAAGACACTTCAACGTTTCCACCCACACCCATCACCGATCCCCAGGTACCCCAGGCTACATCAGTTATCCTCCAAGGGTCACCCAAGAAGGCCCGCGCAACGCTCTTCCTGTTTCCCGATGGTTCTGGCTCGGCCACTTCATACGCATCCATACCTCCCATCTCTTCGAATAGCGACATCTGCGTCATCGCATTCAACTGTCCGTTCCTCAAGAAAGAGTCCTCCATGTTCACCTGTCCTCTGGATGCCCTCACCAAGCATGGCTATCTACCCGAACTTCACCGTCGCCTGGAGTTACGGCCCAATGATGGCAATGCGAAGCACACGTACTACGTCGGCGGATGGTCCGCTGGAGGCACACTCGCGTACCGCGCCGCACAATGCCTGCTGGAGCAGGAGGATAACGTTTCATTCAGCCGCAAGTGCCCAGGTAGATTGGCCGGCCTCGTGCTAATCGACGCACCGCCGCCAATCACGGGCATGGATCCGTTGCCAGATCACTTCTACAAGTACTGTGAGCGGAAGGGCGTGTTTGGTGGCTGGTCGGGGCCCCAAGCTCGCAAAGCGCCCGAGTGGCTGATCCCACACTTCAACGGGACCATCGCCGTCTTGCAGCACTACGTTGCCGAGCCGCTCACGCGAGCCCAGTCGGCTCGGCTCAAGACCGTCGCGTGCTTATGGGCGGGTGAGAGCGTTGTCGGTGCTGATAAACCACTTGAGCCGCACCCAGATGACACTGAGGGAATGAAGTTCTTGACAGTACAGAGGACAGACTTCTCGACGGCGGGTTGGGAAAGATTGGTCCCTGGTGTGGATGAAGCTGCCATTTTGTGCCAACGGCTCGAAGGCGCTCATCATTTCTCCTTGACTGTAGGTTTACGGCCCTTGTCTTGTCGACCACCATTCTGACATGGACCCCTTGCTAACCTGGCTATAGCGAAATCCATATGTGTCCAAGTTGGCTGGTTTTATTTGTCAGGCAATGTCCCTGGGTTAGCTGTTTTAGGGAACGCCAACAATTAGTGATTGGACCCGGGCTCTTTTACCTATGGCGGAACATTTTAGACAGTGTTAGTTACTTCGCTTTACTGAATAGGCATAAATGCATCTTCTTGATATCCAATTAAGTGGTCTCGTTTTTAATCTGTACATATATGCCTCTTAAGCAATATGCATTAGTCCCTTCATACAGTGATAAACGCTTAAACACCTTGCATTGAAAAAAAAACACAATGCCGATAACAGTAGGTTTCGAACACAATTGTAGATATCCAATAAGCTTCCACAGTCCACGTTAATGCTTCTACCGGCCTAACTTATTAGCCCATTCTTCCTTGAGACAGCACGGTGATACCTTCTTGTCCCACTCATCACGCTAAAGACCGTAGATATCACTTCAGAGCTACCGCCGCTCGTTCTATAGCGAAGCAGGGGTCATAATTCCCCAACCCTTTTGCCTTCAGCAGATGAGAGTGGCTAAGATCTTACTTTCGTTAATCCCCACTAACAATTCAAAGACCGTCGGCTCCTAATTCAGTGAGGTTTAACTCTGGGTTTGACTTTAAGCTTTTAAGTGCTTCGTTTATGGAAGGGCTAGTTCTCTTACGATGTCGCCATCCATCACGATTAATCAATCAAAGATTTAAAAGTAATTGCTCTTGTTAACAGCGGTCAAGAGGAACACAGGGACTTTGGGAGTAAAGATAGAGCATTCCGATTGCTCGGCGCCGGGTGTCGTGTCCTTCATACCGGTCCGGCGGCCGGGCGGCGGCCATGACCCAGTTTGCGCCGAAGGATACTACTGGCACTGTCAGGAACATGCATAGGTAAAGATGGGGCGGTCATGTTGACTTCCCACTCTTGAAGGGGTGAAACTCATGGCAGTAAGCCGGGATTTGTGACTTTCCAGACTGAGCCACGAAGATTCGGTATACATTTAAGGATGGTTATCCCTACCCAAGAAGAATCAATTGTTAAAAGATGGCACATAATCTAGCGTTATTTCTATCAGGCAGCAATTCACATTTTCATTATATTTCCGGATGCCAATGAAAAGATCTCCCGAGGTTCCGGGACTCTCGATCAATTACAGCTTGCTCACTTAGAGACATGGATGATAATACCCGAATATCACCCGTTATCTGTTAATGTGCCGACCGATTCAATCAAGGCTAAGCCCGAGAGTTCAGTAGTTAATATGGCTCTGCAAAGACGAAAATGCCGATGTATCAATCTCTGAAAGGTTTCATTTAGGATATCAGAAGGCCGAGTCTCCCCAGTCTGGGAATAAAGCACTTCATGATCACAGTGATGACAACGAATGCGGAGCCGAAAGGCGTCTAAACATCAGGCGGGCCGGTTGTGTGGAGGGACGAGCTGATGGGAAAAGCCCTGTCCGCGGGGTCTCAAAGGATATACGAGATCAGCGAGCGAGCGAGCAACTACGGGAGCGCATCCGATCCTTACTTGCGGTCTCACCCAAGGCGACTTCTACGCGAAGGACAAAGAAAGTATCACTGTCAGCTTGAACGGCTTGCGAACAAGTGATTCAGGCATCCATATTGACGACCTTGGTGTTATGGAACAAGAGACTCCGTTGCGCCGAGACACCGACAAAAGAAGAATTTTGCAACGCCGGCAGTCACATTCTCTTTCCGTCTGCTGCATTCCCCGTGTACATCTCAGTTCAGTCTCCCAGGAACTCTGTCCAGATGTCTATTGGCGGCACATCTTCATCTCAGTCGATGTCCAAGCATCACACGTCATGATAAAGGATCTCCACGTGCAGAGTCGCACAATGAATCAGAGTGGCAGATCTAAATGGAACTACATGCTCGTTATTCTGTTGTTTGATTCCCTGCAGAATGTAAAGATAGTTTCGATTCCTCCTTTGTTGTGACTTAACACAACGTTGACACCTGGCCTGTGAGGTGCTCATCACCGATGACAAGCCAGATCATCCATTTGAAACGGAGCTGAGGATCCCCTTCGCGATGGAAAGCCATGCCGAGAGCTTTGCCGTTGTAAACCCGTAGGCACTGGGCGCAATCCATGCACGTAACTAGTGAGACGATTTCTACTTACTGCTTGCCAGTAGAGCATTCGGCCAAAAGACCAGAATACTAAGTCCCCAGCTTAGTCTTCCAAGCAGTATCTAAGTGCCGTACCGTCACAACTTAGAGCAAAGGTATGGGCGACATTGAAGCATGGGTATGCTTATCAAGGATCCAGGCACCACGCAACCAGGCATCAGGCAGACCACAAATCCAACGGATAAAGGGATGTGGATCACCGTCCACGCATGCTTGACGCAAGTAGGCAGAATTGGGCCACGACGGAAATCTGCGGCCTTGACCATGAAATGCCGACTTGGCGGCTTCTCGCCCGAGAGTACCATTGTCTATGCTCGGGAAAGACTGGCAATACGTGTATGGAAAGGGGCTTGGCTACGGGTGGTCAGAAAGGTTCTTGGTGGATCACTAGCTGGATATGGGGCGCTGTAGGGAGGGGTGCTTGGGACGACAGAGTCAAGTCTGGAGCTTTGGCACAAGGGCTCGAGGCGCGGAATTTGATTGGAAGAACCAGGTTGGCTTCATTCCCCTCGTGAACGGCTCAGATCATCGCCCATCCCGGCACATTCCTCCTCGCTTGCCTTCTTCCTTTAAGGCTGACGCCAGAACTCCGCCGTATGGACTTGAACAATTCAATCATCTCGGGATCATTCTGCCTTGTATGAGTCTGTGTCCCTGAAGCCTAGTTTGGCCTGGAGGACCGCCTAAGTGCTGCCTGCAGGCCGAGATTTTACCGACAAGCCCACTAAATCCATTTCAGTCAGGAGAGCCTGGAGCAAGGCACAATCCCTTCCGAAGAACTATTGACAACAGCCTGGTCCTTTTAACTTTCTAACCTTACAGAAATCCCCAAGGCCTTAGGGGGATCTTATGAAAGCAAGGTCGGCGTTAGAAGGCTCCATGCCGGCAAGAAACTCGGTCGTGATGACGGAAACGGATGAGGTACAGGTAGGTACATTAGGACAAGCGGATTGGCAACCATGAGAGAGAACAACACCGAATCTGACAAGCTGTCGCTTTGAATTATCAAGACTTCTTTTAGCCTAAATATCTAGATCGTGGCACTGGTCTCTACTAAAAGGGTTCATCGCCTCGAAAGGATGTACCTGTCATTGAATTAGCACCTGCACAGGTGGTCTGTCTGTCATGGTAAAGGAAATGTCGCCCATCGACCGACTTACCCAGAACTGGATGTGTGAGTATTGGACCGGTCAAACTCGGAATGTTATGCTCCTCCGACCAAGCCATCAGCTTATCCCAATTTCGGCACTGATGTTCGGTCCGCATGCTAGGCCATGGCCATCTATAGTCATCCTTCCACTCGAATGTATGCAGAGATATATCTCCATGGCACATGATAACTTGGCGAAGCAAATCAATGCAGTGGTCAAAGTGCTCCTGTTGGACTGCCAGAGGATTGGGGTTGTGATAGTAGTCGGAGTAGTAGGATTTGCGGATGTTGTTCACGCAGTGGAGTGTGTGAAAGACGTCGAGAGTCGCGAAGTAGCCGCCCTGATCATCATTCAAGGGTACAGAGGTGACATTCGCCTTTTCGAGGTCTTCTCTTGGTATGCGGAGGTTGTAGTCTTGACACACTCTTGTTAGCACACCGACAAATAAGGGGTAGTAGTGTTCAAGTACATTTCAGAAGATCCTCCCATGCCTCATCCTGCTCTGGTCGTGGCGAGCCTCTATATTTGCTATCTGTATCACCGTCAAAACTGTGTACAATGGTTTGTCTCTCATATTGTATAGCCGTTCTCGCAGGAGCTAGAAGATCTTATCAGCACCAGTCTCACCCATGACAACTCTCTGTTTGCTTACAATAGATCGCAGCAGTATCACAATCGCACATTTTCCCATTTATTGTCGTACTCCAGGTATATAGTAGAATCGTGATGGTGATGTAAAAGGCAAGAGCGGCAATATGCAGGTAAGTCTTGAGTCTCTTGTTTCGTCTTGAGGTAGTAGATGGTAAAGAATATGGGAGCTTTTCTTGCGATTCATCTGCGCTTAGGAGACCTTCCGTGTCTAGTGAATCGACATGATCATGATCTTTCGCCAAAGGTCGCTCTGAATACATGTTTGTATGCAAGAGCACGTTAAGAAGTTGCGAGTTATGCTGCTATTGAGACTTGATTAAGTTGTAATGGAAGGGTTTGTCAAAGTGCGTAGGTACGGATAGAAGAAGTGGGTGAGACAATACCGGCGCACTGCCCTTTGTGCTTACCCTTGCCTGACGCAATGCCACATCATCAAGGATGTGAGCGGTGGCATCGGGCTTATTCCTACTGGAAGGTTACATCCAAGGTTGTTCGACCGGGGGGGGGGTTGTTCCGTGATTTGCAACCCATGATGCTCTCATCTTTTTTCAGGGTTGCTCAATATTTCTATCGAGAATCTTCTGCAATTAAGTTTGATCACTTTGAATGATTATTTACAGACATTTGACGAGATAAATCTGAGGTTTATAAGGTAGCACTCGAGCAGACTCTATTTATTTATCCACAACTGTGTGTATCACGGTGATGATAGTCTAAGCCTCGATATTTCCCCTCACCACCATATTTCTTATGTGAAGCATCGGAACTTCAAGCATCGGAACGCTTTCCCCAGCCAGCCTGGTTGTTGTACAAGATGTCGGCATTTTGGGCTGCCTCTCGCTTCTTCCCCCAGCCAGCTTGGTTGTTGTATAGAATGTCAGCATTTTGGGCTGCCTCTCGCTTTCCCCAACCAGCCTGGTTGTTGTATAGAATGTCGGCATTCTGGACAGGGGAACGCTTGTCGCTGTCGGCGCCCTGTGGCTGAACTGGCGCAGCAAGGGCGGCACCAAAAAGTGCAAAGGCAATGGGAAAAATAGTCTTCATCTTGAAATTTGTCGGAATGAACAGATATTTTGGTAAGTATTGCGGTTTACTGTGTAAGAATGCTTTTGCAGAGGCAGCACGGATGTACGGATGTACTGGATATCTATACGAGTGTCGGACCGCCAAGTCACCAAAGTAGAGCATCGACTTCGGAACGTTGCAGTGCAGCGATGGTAGGACATTGATTGACATTTGCGTGAACAGGTAGATCATCGATGTCACGATGCCACGATGTCACAATGCCCAACGGAACTCGGATCCCCTCGGATCCTACGACAGTAGCTTTGTGTCGCAAACAGGTAGATCATCGATGTCACGATGTCACAATGCCCTTCGGACCTCGAATCCCTTCGGATCCTACGACAGTGGCTTTGTAACGCCACTTTGTCTTCTATTGTCCAGTTGAACCTCTGATTCGCTGTCTGGTAAGCTGATGTGATGCTTCCTCCTACGTAGTATATGACCATCTGATGCAACTAGTTCCTTTAAAAAAGCGACCTTCCGGAAGGATTTCTTATGGTGGCGGAGCATGAACGGCGCTTATGGTACCGCTTTGCTCGTACAGTACGCGGTACACAGTACGGGGGGCTCTAGACGCGCGCGGGTGCAAATTAGTGTGTACGCAGAACTTTTAGAGAAAATCAGCGTCGCAAGATATTCAACTTTGTGCATCAAGACAGCCCAGATCTGTTTTGAGAGTTCACAGTGAAGCTTTGAGTCATTGTTCACATAGATGGAGCGCAGGGTCACTGAACGAACCTCGGATGAGGTGCCTTTCATAACTGACGAGGAGAAAGAGTTCACGGTGTTTGCAGCTTCGAGGCGACCGTCGAGAGAAGCGAAATGGGCGCAGCTTTTGCCATACTCTGGGGTGCTGAACATAACGCTGCTACTGGTACTACTGGCCACATGGGCCTTGCAAAGACACGATTCGAACAAGGCGTATATTCCAAGCGAGATATACTGTAAGCAACTCTGTACTTTGTGAAGAAGCAGCCTCCTAATACGACAAAAGCACCGGCACAATCTGTGGTTGAATACCAAACTGTTGTCTTCAGCGGTGGTCTTCGAGACGACAAATCGGAATTCGTAGGCTCTTCGACCGAAGTAGACGCTCGGTGGGATGAACTTTATAACGGTTTGTTACCCCTCTAAATGGCCACTTAATTGACAAAAAGACTAATCGGTCGATTTATAGAAGTGTTGATATCCCAAATTTCTGCCAAATCGGCTGCAAAACTCCCCAACGCAACAACACCGTTCACAAACGATACCAGTCACTACATTGTGGAGCTCGATGTTTTTCACCAACTACACTGCCTTAATATGCTGCGCAAATTGGCATATCCCGACGTCTACAAGATGGATTTGACATCAGGCTCGGAAGAAGCTCTTGGCAATATTTTCCACATGGAGCATTGCTACGAGCAACTGAGACAGTCGCTCCAGTGTTCGTCGGATATCAGCACAATATATTGGGAATGGAGTGAGACGAAGCAGAGAATGTTTGGAAGCGTGAAGACGACGCATACGTGCAAAAACTTTGAAAAAATCAGAGATTGGGCGTTGGAGAATAAGGCCCAGACCGAGTTGGACTTTTTCAAACACGTAAAAGGAGCACCTATTCGACAAGATTAGAATACCATGTTGTAATATACAATATGATACTTGTAGTCTCACAACAGACCGTCGAAAATGATAAATAATACTAGAAGTAAGTAAGCCGCAGGCGACTGGAAATTTTGCTATTTTGAAAGCCCCCGGGTCTTCTTAAGAGGTATAACCTCAATAGCACTTCGCGGCCAAAAGGCTATGGTAGTCAGTCACGAATGTAGTAACATTGTCTCTTCTCTATTCAAGTTGTTGATAACTCTGCTGCTGTAGTGCTGACGGCGACAATCATTCACATGGATGAGGAAGAACCTATTGTGCCAATCCCAAGTCCCAAGCTTCTATTTTGCGCATTTCGGGTACTTTACAAAGATTTTCGTGCCCGCGTCCTTCATGCCCTCGGGATGGCCGCCAATCATATTTACGCAGTGACTTGTATGATGATAGTTGGCCGTGTACGAGTCTAGCTCTTGCGTCGGGTCTAGCATGATTCTGTGTAGCCGCTTCCAGACGTACATGCAGTGCGTGACATGCCAGTCAAAGGTAGTCGTAAAGTGACTATAATCGCCAGCGCCAAGTTCTTCCATGGTAAGGTTCTGGCCCGACGTAGTTTTGTAGGGCCAACTGCGGTCCTTGTACATGTCGTCGGCGTCTTCTGCGTCGGCTTCTGTCAGGCAAGACTTTGGCAGCCACGAGTGAAGAACGATGCTGTATTGGCAGCTCCGCGCTTTTGCATCATCGGGCGAGTTCCCGCAATCACCGTGAGACCAGGCCAAGGGAAGGCCAGTTTCGGGGTCAGAACCGTTGCGAACGTGCGGTAGGTTGCGTGCGTGTGACGGTTCTGGCATTATAAAGGCCGAGTACAGTGCCATGACGACCCCCATTGTGACGAGGCCAAGAAGATATGAACTCAATGTAGAGATCCATGCTCGCCGTTGCTGCACAGGCTTTGGATACTCGTCCCCGCAGTCGCTGGCATTGTCATCGACTTGTGCGTACTTGATCTTGTCGGTCATGTTGGGATTAGGAGCTTGGGCATCTTCCTTCGTCGAATTGTTTATGTTGATACCGAGAATATCTTTGAAACCCCATTTACTGGATTTGTTCCTCCCAGGGGAGCAGAAAAGAGAAGACTAGAGGCAGATGTAACCTTGAAATTGTAACGTTGAGTGGTCGAAGGATTGCATCCCTGTCAGAACTAGGTCCCGTGGGTAAGGTAAGATTTTCGCACTGTGCAGTGGATTGTGGCAGGTTGGCTGGTCGGTCGTGTCGATGCGCTCTACCCACAGGTCCCCGTCAAGGTGCCGTAATCGATCCTCCGAAGGCTGGTGCGAAGGCGGATCGCTATTTGGAAGGTTGACCCCATTGGTTGATACGAGCCCAGCAGGAGAACGATCCGGTTGCCCCTAACAGCCGGGTCGGGGCTGCGCGGCAGGGAGGGGAAAGTTGCTGATCTTGCAATGATTGTTATCACGGTCATCCCTACTCCCGGAAGTTCTCCGCGAGACGGGGGCTTGTCTGGCCGGCTGCGACTAGTTCTACCACACCTCTGTTTACGGCAACGGTGACATCGTACATCTCTGCACCCGTTTCCCCACTGTAATTACGGGTGATATGGGTAGACAAGTGAGGCCATGTAGTCTGGGATAAATGCCGCACCAGAGTCTTCGTGGATACAGCGCGACCAAGACCAAGGGCCAAGTACAATGAGCCCCAATCACCATCCATGAGGATGCTGGAAAAGGTCTCAATCAGCCTTGCAACTCATCCTCTCATATTTGATGTCCAACAAGGAATAATTTAAGCTTTCCTAGGGGACGAACCAGTTTCGGGAAGCCCATAAGGTTACCCCTGTCTAAAGGCAGTGGACTTCGGATGGAAACCAGTTCAAATTTTATTCCAATAAACCGGACATCCGCAAAGCATGTGACCACCGCAATCCTGAAACCGCAAGGCTGAACGGACTTCTCCACAATGAGCTGCGAATATAAACTCCACCTAGCATTGTGGTTGGACATTATCGCACATTTTAGTAGGACCGTACACGTCGGTGACCTTAACTTGATGGCAACCACTACAGATTGAGATGACCATGAGACAACTATCCTGAAGATCTGCTCGTACCCAGAAAGGCAAGCAGGATGGTTGAATTCCGGTGTACGCCATTTGCGGCAGTTGTATCAAGGGAAAACTCTCACGGAAAGGCAATAATAGACATGACGGTACCCAGGCAGAGCTTAAAGCAATACAAATTCTAGTAGATACCTTCACTTCGTCCAATACGGGTGACTCATAACAAGGTACAACCAGAGCGTTTTCCTCCTCTTTAAAAAAGTCTCTCTCGTGATCTGCACAAGTCCCACTGAAGGCCGTGGTTTTGTAGGTCTTCAACCTGGGAATAAACAATATACCGCAACCTAAAAGGCCTTTTCTTGTTGTCCACTAGTCATCATGCCGTCTGTTATAGAAATCGCCACAGTCGAGTCTCCACTCCCGACTGTGAAGAAGCCTGGACTAAACGGTGTTCTCGCAGCAAGCGCAGTCAATGGTTCAAACCGTACGACTTCACTCACAGTGGAGGACGTCAAGCCTCCAGTTGAGCACGATCATAACTACTGGTGGACACGCTGTGCGCCACTCCTTGCAACCCTCCTTGACAACTCTGGTTCCTATACCCCAGAGCAGAAGTCCAACCACCTTCGCATCTTCAGAGATGTTGTGATTCCAACACTGGGCCCGCCACCAGAACGAGCTAAAGTAACGCCAATGCTCACCATTGATGGTTCGCCCGTTGAGCCATCGTGGAATTTCCAGGACGACTCAAATATTGTACGATACAGCTTCGAACCTCTCTGGGACAATGCAGGGACGCCAGAAAACCCATTCCCCGGCGACCTGATGCCGACCTTGACCCCTCTGCTTCGCTATGTCTCCGACGACGCCGACCTTCGGTGGTTCAATCAAGTATGGGACGCCTGGAATGTTACGGGCCAGGAAGCACAGGACGCAAAGGCCAATCTGCCACCGCACAAGAGCCGCATTCCCCTGGTCTTCTTCGCATTTGACTTGAAAGGAGGCAAATGCTCCTTGAAGGCATACGTCTTCCCCATACTGAAGCACCTCGCCACGGGGCTGAGCACAAAGCAGCTTGTGTTCGACCAGATTCGCAGCCTCCAACCGTACGGTGATGCCTTCGCCGTTCCTGCCGCCAAGCTGGAGAGGTTCATGGACACATATGCCCGGGGTTGCACTGCCGAGATGATAGCTGTCGACTGCATTGACCCCTCAAAGGCACGCTTCAAGGTCTACGGCAGAGTGAAATCCAACTCCAAGTCCGTCATCCGCGAGGTGATGACGCTTGGTGGCGCACAGACAGACGAAATAAGCCTAAAGGGGGTCGAGCAGGCCCTGAAGATCTGGCACCTGTTGCTCGACGAGAGAAACGGTCTCGCTGATGACCAGGCCAAGGCCCCTCGTGATACCCAGCACCAACACATCGGCATCTGTTTCGTCTTTGAGCTGCGGCCTTGGGAGGAGCGCATTGATGTCAAGGCGCATACGCCGTGGTGCCAGACGAACAAGAGCGATTTACACGCTGTGGCTAACTTTACAGAGGCATTGTCTACCTTGGGGTGGGATGACCACGCCTCGAGGTTTGCGCGGGGTGCTGTCCAGGCTGCTACGCTGTGAGTACATTGTGTGCATATGCTGTTCCGCATGGAATTGAGCTGACCATTAATCATACTAAATAGGCCGAAGCAGGATTTTTCCAAAGTCGGAGCCCTATCATATGTGTCGTTCAATCATGGCAAGACAGGAGACTACGTTTCGTGCTATTTCTCACCGATGGTACACAATTGAACTATGTAGATGAGAATAAAATTGTAAATCGGTCGTCTGAACGGTGAAATGGTGCTTTTATCACGTTTAGCTATACATCATTTGGATTTTGGCACCATTATAGCCCCATCAATCAGCCTGAGTGCTCGACGATTGAGGCTATTGACTGTGCTACTGGCAAAATTGATGTGGAAAGTACCAGCCGCTGTATAATATTGGATACGTCACCGATGCCTAATAGTGTCACTGATTAGCCAAGCATTCTGGTAGTGAAGTGTACCTAGGTTATCTCACCCAGAGTGAACCATGCCACGTTATTCATAAGAGCATAGTACACAGCTCCTACAGACACATTTCGCTTATCCTAAAGAAATGGCTTGTACTGTTGCACATCCGGGGCATATTTCCGCCGCATGCCTACCTCTATGGAGATATACCCGACGGTTCCCCGGGTGTGGAGATCTGCGATGTGATCAAAGGAGCTCAAAGCTCTGGGTACTGGATGTCAATAACATGAGACACAGCTTCTACTATTGAGTAAAGGCTCTCCGAGGGACACTTCAAGCAGTTAAATTTAATTCCTTTGGCTAGCTGACCACGTCCCAGTAGGGTCTAAGAGATCATTCCATTAAAGGCTCAGTAGCTTTAAGAGTGATAACTAACAGTAGCTTCCAGCGTGTCTGATCCTATCCCACGAATTGCTTCAGGCAATGCATATTCCAGAAACAGCCTCCTTTTGCAACAGAAGCGGGTATGCGATGATGCCCTCGGGGCAACGCTCCAGGCCAGTTTGAAATGCCTCACTATAAAAGGCCCTTGCAAGTGACTCGACCGATTCCCATTGGGCTATGTTGATATACACATTGCTCCCTGCAATGCCCTGATGCAACTGACCTGAGATCATGCCGTACTGCGCCTTCATATACGTGGCGTCTCCGTGCCAGTACTCCATGAAAGCCTCTAGCTTCTCAGGTGGTACAATGAACATGTTGAAGAGGACGACAGGGCCCTGATGGCTGCTTGCAAGTTGTGTTTTGTAGGCAACGGTCGTTTCCGGGATCATCTTAAATTGCGGGCGAGGCATGATGAAGCTTCCAGATGAGGATCGCTTTGAAGAGGTTTGTTTCGAGACAGAATTGACGTTGTAGATTGATAGTCTTCAGTTTGACCTAGAAAGTTGAATTGTTGTGCTGAAAATTGACCGGACAGCCAACGACCCGGTACATATATTCCAATGTCGGGTACAACAACTCGGATGCCCGGTCTCTAGAGTGCTACCTTCGACGCAGTGAAAGTCTGGCCACCCGATTTACGCCCGTATCGATTCTTTAAATGGGGCCGGGGGAGGGTTGGCTGTCCCGGATCGAGGGGTATCCTGAATCATGGAGTTCCGTGGTTGCCACGAACTGTATTCTTCTGAAGACTGCCTTATAGCCTATTCCGTTGGTTCAGACAACGTGTGTGTCTCGACGCTTTACAAGATCACGTAAGATTCCCCACACAGCAGCCCGATACGCAGCTTTGGAAACCACGCGTGCAATGCAGTTAACGGAATCATGGGTATACATTCTTTACACGGAATGTAAACCCGAGCAGGGGTCCCATAGGCAATACTACAGAAGCACGATTTCCGTCAGCATCGGCCCGCGCGGGTATCTTCCCGATCCCTGCCTGACTTAGTTGCTCGGACGGCAGTGGAAACACCGATGTCCGGTTTGACGTGGAAACATCAGGCGCACTGTGTGGGAGCGATTGAATATAGGAAAACGAACTACTTCGCAGACTGGGATAAGCGGTGTCTTGAACAGAGAGTACAGCCCAAGCAAGGCATGTATAAGTACGTCCCAGTCGAGTTCCTGTTCGATCCACACACCCATTGTGTAAGCTCAATTGTATTTGACTCAAATCTTCAATCTCATTACGACCACATCAAAAATCAAGTCAACATCCCATAAATAATTCCTTCAATATGCCGGAGATTCCTGAAACCATGAAGGCGATCCGCATGTATGAGTATGGCGGCCCCGAAGTCCTCAAGGTAGAGACTCACCCGGTGCCTGTGCCTGGGGACAACCAGGTACTCGTCAAGGTTGTAGCCTCGAGTGTCAGCTGGTGGGACTACGCCTACCGGAACCAGCTCATCAAGCCCATTCCAGGCCGTGGTGCGCTTCCGCTACCACAGCAGCTTGGCCGTGAGGCTTCCGGGGACGTTGTTCTTGTCGGCAAAAATGTCCGGGATTTCTCCGTCGGTGACAAGATCGTCACCATGGCATGTCCCGCCTGCGGACAGTGCCCGTTCTGCCAACAAGGTTTTGACAACTTGTGCATCCGCACCGAGCTCCCAGCGCATACTGCCTTTGGGAGCTACGCCGAGTACATCGTTCGGGACGCAAACAGCATCTTCCACGCCCCGGCTCATCTTGGCTACGAGGAGTTGGCCTGCCTTATTTGGTCATACGGCACCGTCATGCATATGATTGATGGACGTGCCAAGTTGCGGACCGGCGAGACGGTCCTGATCACCGGGGCCTCCGGCGGAATGGGCACGGCCGCGATCCAGCTTGCAAAGATCGCCGGAGCCGGCAAGATTATCGGTCTCTCCTCGGCCGTCGATAAATACGACGAACTCAAGGAAGCTGGTGCCGACGTCCTACTCAACTACAAAGATGCCGACATCCTTGAGCAGATCAAGTCTCACACAGCCATGAACATGGGCGTCGACGTTGTTTTGGACAGTGTTGGAGGATCCATGGCCGCGCTTGGCATTCAAGCGCTTAGGATGGGAGGCCGCGCAGTATTGGCTGCCACCATGGGCGGGTCAACCCTCGAGATCGACGTACTCAAGCTCTTTGTTAAAAACATTACTATCCATGGTGCTCGCGCCTCGCGCAGGCAGGATCAAGAGACCATCCTGAAACTGGCGGCTGCCGGCAAGATCAAGCCGATCATCAGTCACAGGTTCCCCATGGATCAGGTCGTCGAGGCGCAGAAGCTGCTTGAAGCTGGTGGTCATACGGGAAAGATTGTGTTAAACATGTAGTCTATTGGAGGCAAGTCTTTGATCGTGCGTATGGAAATACTTTACATGTTTGGACTGGAGCTGGTTTGACGGCCCGGAGCATAGGCACGAGTTGCAACGAAAGAGTCAATCAAGTACAGCAAACGATTGAAATATCCAGAGAGAAACAGTCTCTGATCATACCGCGTTCTCAGTATCCGCATGAAGGCCAAGACGTGCGTGCAAATTTTCCGCAGAGTGCTCCGGACCTCTACTGCGTGATAATGAGTCAAGGAGCGTAAGCTTGAACTACCGACCAGCTTGCGTATCAGGTACTTCACGTGTTAAATTTGGATACTTACTAGACGGAGGTTACCCGTGAGTTTGGTGACATGATTACGGAATCTTTCCGGAGTATTGAGAATTCCCCTTGACCCTGAGTGCTGAACTTTGGTTCTCTACGGCACATGTTCCGGCTAGGGGGTGTATCGGAAGCGTTGATTCCCCGTGGGGTAAGAGGAAACCAGGACCGACCACCACAGTCCATGCAGTCCACTCTGTTCTAGTTGCAAGGTTTCCGCATACTTTCTGGGGTCAGTTAAATTCTTATCACCCTACCACGTTTACTTGCGGCTTTGTCACTGCTAACAAGCCCTCACGCACATATCCTGAGCAGTTCCATTTTAACTATAAGTTAACTGCTGCAACAGTTCAGGCACTACTGAGATCTTTTGGCCACTCATCTTTGCGTTAGACACGTCAGTCAAACCCGCTCCCAATTCACCATGACTTTTGATACTGCACCTGAGCCCAACCGTGGAGGGCCTGTCTCGGATCTAGTTTCTGATGGGCCAGACCGGCAGCAGAGCCTGGCGGAATGGAAAAGGGAGACAAATTGTGACGAAACAAAGAAGATCAGGCTTATAAAACTCGCACACATGCGATATAGGCACCCAGACCTGGGTGCAATCAGTGAATTTCTACAAGGTATTTATTCGCCCATCATAGCGTGCGCGTGTAACTTGCCATTGATCAAACTTGTTGACAACTTGTGTCCAGACTTTGGGATGTATGTAGCTAAGCGAACTGAAACTGAAGCCTGGTTCCGAGGTTATGGGCCTGATCCGTTCGTTTGTAAGCTTGAAGCCCGTGCCTTTGTTTCGCATTACCCATGTTACCAACTCATCCGTTGACTTTGATAGACTATGTTTGCAAGGGCGAGAAGAAATTTCTAGGCGGTTCCTTCACCGTAGAATCATACCAAGACCTCGAGCGAGCCAGCGCTCTCGAAGGTGGCGTGTCAATTGAAGAGATGAAAGATGCTCCGGGAAAAGGACACATCGTTACAATCCATGACCCAGAAGGGTTCCCCGTTTCTTTGATCTACGGACAGGAGCCGGTGGACAGCCATGAGCCGCCAGCTAAGATCACATCAAACTACGCGCAAGACAAGCCTCGGATTCGCGAGTTCTTGCGGTTCAAGCCGGGTCCTGCTGCTGTATACAAGGTAAGTTTCAGATGAACCGTGCTCCGCGTTCTTCGTTCTGGTCTAGTCACAATGCTCACAACGAGAAGCTTGGTCATTATGGACTCTGTGTCCGTGATTTTGAAGCGCAGGTTGGCTTTTATCTGACAAACTTCAACATCGTGCCAACCGACTTCCTCCATGTCACCCTCCCTGACAAGACTCAAAAGTCTGTTGCTATGTTTGCGCACATAGACCGCGGTCAAGACTACGTCGACCATCACAGTTTCTTCATGACAACCAGCGACTCGAGCCATGTACACCACTGTTCGTTCGAGGTGCACGACTACGACACACAGATGCTGGGCCACCAGTGGCTGGCCCAGAAGGGCTACGAGTCTGTATGGGGCGTAGGAAGGCACATTCTGGGATCGCAGATCTTTGACTACTGGTGGGATCCGCACCGGAACATGATTGAGCACTATGCTGATGGTGACTTGGTAAACTGTGAAACGCCGATCAGCTACGGGCCAGCTGGAGACGAGAGTCTGGCTGTATGGGGGCCTGATGTGCCGGCGCGATTCCTTGCGTAGGGTACAGTTTTACTTCAAATAGGCTAATAGGGGTTTGCTTTCATCTCTACTATCATCGCCACAAGAGTGACCTTTGATCTCACTGTACCTCGAGAAATTGTGTAGAACGACTGGTTACGAGCGTTGAACTGAAACGGCCTGTCTCTCATGTAAGCCCGCACTGTACTTCTTGGCCTTGTTTGCGACCTAGTGGCCTGCACAGCATTGCGGTGCAATATTCAAACGTCTCTGAAGGCTCAGTCTGGTTATCAGTAACCATTTCTCGTGATTTGGGCCTTCGAGATACGGATGTGTGTCACATCAAACATTGGAGCTTTGATCAGGTGATCTAAACCTCGGTCTTTCGGACAAGTGGTATTTGCCGAGTGCCGGTTGACAGCTATTCGTGAACCCACTGGTTACACTTTGAACCAACTGCCCCTGGACCTTAAGCAACTTTCGAGGCGGTTACGTCGGGAGCATACCCGAGGAAGTGGATTAGCTAAAGTATGTTTGTCCCGCAAACCCTTGTTACCGAGACCTCATGCTGCAATACCGTACTCTCATTTGCAATCAATCGTATCAAAATGGCGCTAATAGCCAGCAGATAGCATAATATATATAAATCTATATATACTTTATTTAAGTTCTTTAATATAGCTTTAATTAAATAATAACCTATATTAAAAGAAAGCTGCTTCTTTTTTAATTCTATTTCTTCTTTTTATTATAAAATTAAATGTATAGAAAAGGAGGAATTTATATCTAAATTAAGGTTGAAAATAATTTAAGTTGAAGTTGAATTTAGAGAGGAATAAGGGGGGGTGGAAATTAAGGAGTTGTATTAAATTAATTAAATAAAGGGGGGTGAATTTTATTATTTCTGTTAAAAAGTATACCCCTCTTAAAATTTTTAATTTCTCTTTAAAATTAAATATTAATATACCTTATATATTTAATATTCCCTTTGCCTTTCTTAAATAAATATTAAAAGAATTAAAAAAGAAGCAGCTATATTTTAATATAGGTTATTATTTAATTAAAGCTATATTTATTATATAGGAGGTGAAAATAGTTGAAAAACGAAGTGTATATAGATTTATAAGTAGTGTGCTATCTGCTGGCTATTAGCGCTATTTTGATACGATTGATTGCAAATGAGAGTATTTCCGAGACGGGAACCCCATCGGAACCCCATGGGGAACCCCTGTGGAGGCTGGCGAATTAAGCTTGCATCTCAACACCACACCTCCATAGGAATGGCAAGGGCTAGTTGTTGACTTCTCCACTCCACATTGCTCAAGTGGGCAGACTGTGACTCTCAAAACATCATCTGTAAATCCGTCTCTTGCCAGCGTACACGACAAGTTCGAAACGCTCGATTATCACCCATGGAACAAACCGACGTTATTATCTCTGGGTGCGGGCCCACGGGAGCCATGCTCTCGACCCTGCTGGGACGCTACCATGTCCCCAACGTGGTTCTTGAGCGCGAACCAACCATCACGCAGGATCCCCGTGGCATCGCACTTGACGAAGATGGCATCCGCCATCTCCAAGCCTGCGGCATCTACGACAAAATATTTACCGATATTGGGGCGTGTAAGCCTTCTCACTTCTTTCCAACGCCAAACTTACTGACATTGCTCCAATGAGGTATGGGCAAGTTTAGATTTGTGGGCGGCGTCCACCACGACCTAAGCACCAGGCCGTTTACTGTCATGGACTATGGGACGGTAAGTATATCACGATTATTTGCCAATCACAACGACTGGTTTATCAACATGATATGTTGCAGACAGAAGGCGGTACTGGGCATCCAGGGTTCCTGTGCCACAAGCAGCCCGTACTCGAGAAACACCTACGAGCCCGAATTGACAGCTATCCCGACTGTGATCTTCGTTTAAGCTCGACCGTGGTCGGGATCGACGAGGACAAGGACTGGGTGTATGCTACATATCTGGACGCGTCCGGCAATGAGAAGAGGATCCGCGGAAGATTCCTCGTTGGCGCAGACGGGAAAACAGGTTTCACTCGGAAGCGCTACCTCGAGCCTTTGGGCGTCCGGCTAGAAAACGTCTCGCCAGATGCCTATCATGAGACTTGGGTGGCTTTGAACTGGAAGATGTCGCTGCCAACACCGGAATCGCATCCCAGCTTCCCCCTTTGGGAAAAGGGCTACAATCCACAACAGGTCTACGACGCCTTTTTCCCGACCGACTTCCGCTTTCTCTGCAACTCAGAACGTCCGGCCGTCTGTGGACGCTTTGGGCTCTCCACAGACAGACTCTGGCGCTTCGAGTTTGTGGTTCGCCCTGGCGAAGATGGCGAGGCCATGTCCGCTCCGGACAAGATTCGCCAGATTGTCTTCCCTTACATCACGCACCCGGGCACTCGGTACAGACTCTCGAACATATCAGAGGTCCAGTATCCCTCGGACTGTATCGAAGTCCTACGCTCGCGCCCTTTCCAATTTGCGGCCAAGAGCTGCAGCAGGTGGTCCCGAGACCGCGTCATCTTGTGTGGTGATGCAGCTCACGTCTTTCCGCCGTTTGGCGGCCAGGGGATAACTTCTGGATTCAGAGATGCTGTCGCCCTTGCTTGGAGGCTTGCGTTGGCAACAAGACAGCGGACCGAGGCCAGCCATTATTCCACTATGCCGTACCAGTCACTACTTGACGGGTGGTTTGCTGAGCGGAAACAGCAGCTCGACAAGTCACTGGCCTCAACCATCGAGAACGGTACCTACCTGACCACAGCAGGCCCCATCAAGGAGCTTGTGCGAGATTGGTACCTTTGGGCTGTGCAGCTCATCCCCAGTTGGAGGCGCTGGCTCGAGCAGGGCAACCGCAGGGAGGGCATGGTCAAATATTACTGGGAGGACGACAAAGGAATGGCGTTCCTGCCACAATGTGGGGGAGGCGGCAACTTTCCTCAGGTTTACTGCATGAAACTGGACGGTAAAAACAAAGTGCAATTCACCGACGATGTCATATTTGCCGAGGGAAAGAAGGCACTCTTCCAGATAATCGTGCTGCTTGAGAGTGCGCAAGACTTACAGCAGGCTCAAGCAGGCCTATTGGGTGTGGGCAAGGCCTCACATGGAGTCGTCCAGGAAGAAGAAGCAACATTCATCATCCACAGTACGGATCCTCATCTACCAGCCTTCAATGGTTGCGACGTATATCGTTTGGCAACCGCACGCGAGTTCTCCGCCGAAGTAGACCTTTGTGTGGGACGGCCAGAACCCCGGTACTATGACCCCGAGCGCATGCTGAAGGAATCTCAGAACAAACGGTTCATCATACTGAGGCCAGATCGGTTTGTGTTCGCTGCCTGTCATACAGCAGATGAGCTCCAGGGCGCGGCAAAGGAACTCTGTTCCTTTGCTTGATAACCTTTGTTTGGTCTGGTAGATCCCGTCACTTTATTGACTCTAACTCAACGGTATGATAGCCAATGAGACTTGTACGCTGCGAAGTGTTATTATCAACAAGTGTCTTTGGTAACATACAGGGGACGGCGAGGTTTGTGCGTGGTCGTTACATAGAAGGTGATGGTCACGCTATACTAAGCAGCGAATATGCCGTCTTTAAAGCCCAAGGACTGGTCAGATGTAGGAAATATGATATGTGTTGGAAATTCGGCTATCAAAAACTTGCCCGGATCGCTTCGACCGACTCAGCCGAGCTCATCTCTGCTTTCTTGACAACCTCCGACTTGAGAGCGACGTCGTCAACGGCGAGTATGAGGATGTAACTGCTATCTCCTTTGGAGATACTCGTGTAGGCACACCCCCTCGGGATGCTCACGAAATCACCGGGCTGCATCTCGACCGTTCCACGCTGCGAAACGAGGGTACGCGTGCCGCTGATCTGGCATTGAATAGCCGTGGCCCTTCTGTGGCTGCGGTATGCTTCACCCTTGGTTGCCTTGAGGTGCACGTTGCCAATCCAGACCCTGGCTGACTTGTATAGCCACTCAGCCTCCGAGTCCTTGGCGATAGGCTGTTGGATGACGAGGATGGTGTCAGGGTCGGTAGACTCCTGCAGACTGCCGTGAAGAAGCAAGTCTTCATCCACATGTGCGACGGAGATGTCACATCCCTTTGCGCCCAGGCACTCGGTGACCATCTCGATCGCAGAAGGGTTTGGCTTCCAACCCTCAAAAGGTGAATCCTTGATCTCTGCCTCACCCACCACAGGCCCTACGTCGGTCGCATTGGCGATGACGTAGAACAAGAGGTGGACTTCTTTGCGGCCCCAATTGTCATGCGCGATGCCGACAGGGATACGCGAGAAGTCACCAGGCCGTAGCTCGACTGTGCCAAGCTCTGTCATGAGGGTACGTTCACCGCTGACCTGGTACGACATCTCGTCGACATCGGCGTTGCGGTGGTAGAAGGGCTGCCGATTATTCATCTGCTGCCACTCAAGACGGAGCGAGTCACACGAGAAGATGTCTAGGGGCGGTGCAAACTTGGCGGGCTTCCATTCTTGAGAAAAGTGGGTGACGGCGAGAGGTTCATGGTCGCGCCACATCTTCATGGTAGAGGGTGGTGGTGTTGTCAGGAAGAGATCCTCTCGTCTGCGGAGCTTGACAAAATGCTCACTCTCTGGCAGAGCGTCGATGATGTGCGTTATCTCAGTCATGTTTACGGAGAACGTGATGCTGTGATGTTGTGGGAATTTTGTGTGTCTGCAGATATTGTAGAGACTCAAGAAGGGCTTTTAACTTCAATTGTTGAACGATGGCTGGGACTTTTGATGTCTCGAATAATCAGTGAAAAATCAAGGCTGCAAGCAAATCACAAGGCGGAAGCATTGCCTTCATATGAATCCGTTTCAGCAAATATCGACCATGATTTAAGTACGACTCGAGTGACCCAAGTAACTCTCCAGTCTACGTGCAAACGACTTATGTCGTGAGCTCTTTGTTAATCTGGGGCATCTGGGCTGCTCCTACGCTAGGAACTGCCCGGTCTGGTGGGCCTCGGCACACATTACCTCATGTGGTTCCGCCACGGGGAACTGTCGGGTTGGCCCGTCGTGATATGGAACTCTCGGTGTTGAGCAGCATGTCCGTTCCGCCGACTGTAAAAGCGAGGGCCGAGCTCCTTGCTACTCGCGTAACAACATAATGGGACAAGACGAACATTAGAGGTCCAAAGTGTTTGCGCACTTAAAATGGAAACGGCTAGTCAGTGACTGTCTTAATTCTTTTATCAAGCCGAACAGGCCGACCATTCACGCAAAAGTCTAGTAAAAGCCGAGTCAAGTGCAAAGTGAGCATAGCAGAGATGGCTATGATCGACCTTGGAAAGATGTACGAGGAAAGCCTCCAGGGCCCGAGGATCGAGCGCTCCATCACCCTCAATTTTATGGGTGACTGGGGAATGGCCAACTTCCACCGTATTTGCTCTTGGTTAACACAGCAATTCTGCGACCGCGCAGGCCCCGAGAGCCAGGTAGCTATCTGGAACATCCGCCACGGAGGAATAGAAGCTGTCACAGGCGTGTTTCAGGGCCGCATGCAGCTGGCAATTGCAACACCCGCCCAGTGTATGACCACGGCTCTGACGGGTGAAGGCATCTTTGCTCCCTACGGTCCCATGCCCTCACTGCGCGCCTTGGGAGTGCTACCACAAAACGACCGCATGGTCCTGGCCGTTCATCCCAAGCACGGCGTCACCTCCTTCGCCGAGCTTCGTGCCAAGAAGATTCCTCTGCGGATAGCAACCTCCAGCAATGATGGGACCAACTTCATCGGCTACATTGCCAGTGCGTATCTCAAGGCCCACGGACTCGGCCCGGAAGAGCTCCAGTCTATAGGCGCCACCTTGATCACGTCCACTCGGCCTGAACAATCCGTCGCTCTAGTCGCCAGCGGTCAGGCTGATGCACTTCTTCAGGAAGCCATAATGACGCCCTGGTGGGAAGACATAATCGAATCCCATGGCTTCATTCCTCTGCCTGCCGAGCCCGAGGCTCTGTCACGCTTCGCGGCCGAGAACCCGAGGCTTGTCAAGGAGCACGCGGATCCCCTCCCGGCGGGCTTCTGGCCGTCTCTCAAGGAGCCTCTGCCGTGTCTGGACTTTTCCGATTTTGTCGTCCTGGTGCGGGATGATATGCCCGAGGACGTGGCCCATTTGCTCACCTGGTCACTCGTCGAGACTCGCGGCTCCATTGAGAGCCAGTACAAGCATCTTCGCCCTGAGAAGAGTCCTCTGACTTACCCGCTTGATCCCAAGGCCATGGCCAAGACATTAGTCCCCCTTCACCCAGGTGCATTTCGATACTACAAGGAAGCGGGGCACATTTAAGTGAGGGTTTAGGTGTGTAACTTGGGTGTGCGAATTGGGTGTGCGAATTTGGCATGGGTGTTGACTGAGAGCTGCCAATGTACGGGAGTCCCCAACGGTTTTGCAGGTGAAAACGTTTTACTTTAAACCCAGTATAGAAAAACTTCTATTATTGACCATGTCCATTTTTTTTTGTGAACATCCACAAATCGTGACAGACTCGAGGCTCGAAAGCACTTCCCCTTAGGCTTCCTAACGCCTTGAAACATGTTTATGGGTGCAGCGGCGAGGAGGGTGCCAACTAGTAGCGCGATTGACTATGGACAAGCTTTAAACCGAACTGGTATCAAAACCACCGCTGAAAATCGGTTGCAAAGTAGTCCCCCAGCTCAAGATCGTCAAACATGGGGAATCCGCCGTTTAGCCTCGGCACTCTCATACCCGGATCAGGATCAGGATACGCATTCGCCTTTTCCATCGCCAGTGCAGTCGAGAAAGGATCCAGAACTGCTGCTGGCAACGCCAAGTCCGGCGTGCGAGGAGAAGTGGAATCCGCTGCGCGAGGAGGTTAGCGCGTGTCCACAGGTCGCAGACTGACAAAGACCTTACCCCAGCGATCTACGAAGCTATGCAACTGCTTCAAGTAGTTTATGGATCGATCTAGAATGATGTTCTTGCGCCCGAGGTGACTTAGGCCTGTCACTGCTTTTTGTAAGAAGCACCGACCCTGGTCTAGACGGGCTAGCTCAGTGGAAGCGGTGCCACTACCATCCATGGGCACTAGGAGGCTCCCGAAAATGGCAAGGGCTGCGTTGAACGCTATTTGAAAGTCAGATTACCAGGCGCAAAGGGTGGGAGCTGCCACGTATCGTGAGGCTTCGATCTCTTACTGTAGTACAAGGTAAACCACCAAGCACCTATAAGGTCTCTGCCAAGCCCCGGATCTGTGAGCACGGCATGGATTATCTCGATAATATCCTCCGCGATCTGGATCTGCGTACGGTTGAACGTCATTTGCATATGGTTTAGTGATCCATGGCGCTGCCCAACTCCGTTAGCAGAGCTCGCGTATTTACTTAGGGACGTCGTGAGCATGGGCCTGTATATCAGCAACTGCAGGTTTAAGCATCTCAGTGAAAGAACGATACGAAATCGTTCCGTGGCTTGGTCTTGGACATTTTCTTGGCGTGGTAGGTTAGAGGCAGATCGAAGATAGAGCGCCGGAGGTAGATTGTGACGCCATTCGTTCAATTGTTGCTCCAGATTCAGAATATCCGACACTATTTGTGTTTCTGATGGCGACTCCTCGCAGCCAAGGTTGTGGCCATAGAGAGTTCCAATAACCTTCCAGGCCAGTTTGGACAAGAGACTGCAAATACTCATGTTAGTTTCAAGCAGTTTCAGTCATGGCTTATGCAGTACTTACATAGTCGAGTTGAAAAACATGATACTGGCATCTTGAGCGGTATCGGCGGACCCCTCCAGAATTGACACGGGCTTGGGCAGCTCCAACTTGACGTGTTCTTCAGGGATCATGCCTGGACGACCAAAGGTCATGCTTAGACTCCTGTATTTGTTTAGGGCCAGCAGAGATCACGAGTGGATGCGGATGACAGTGCAGCTTGACTTACCTATCAAGCAAAACGCACCCGAACCATGTCCTCTTCCTCATTTCCTGCTCTAGCGGTGGGAATCTCGCCATTGCGTCTCTAGAGTGCAGCCCGATCGACAGGGCAGCTTTGACGGCCAGACCATGAGTATTCCAGGTCTGCACAGACTTTTGTGTTCCTTGTAAATACTGGCTCATAAGCAGGAGATACTGCACTACCGGTTGTTCAGCATTGTCCAGCACTTGGCTTGCTTGCTCGCCGGATCGGAGATTACATGACAGGAACGGCACTAACCCATTTCAAGAGTTGTCCCCCTCAGAATCTGAGACTTGCAGAGCTCTTGACCACGCCGGAAGTAAATTTCGGATTGCTGGAATTGCTCGGAGGCGCTTTCGTCGGCCCAGCTTGCAGTGCAGACGGCCATGGCGAGAACCATGTTCAACAGGCCGAGCCACGTACGACGAACGTCCTTTCGAAAGTTGTCCGACCGTACTCGATCGTACGTCTCGAAAAAAGACTGTTCATGAATGAAAGGGAACAGGAGACCCGTATTAGAGAAGTAGCAGCGTAGCAGCCTCTGTGTTTCGTGATCCGGAGGAAGGACGTTGGTCTGTATGGTCTGGCGATCTTTACGTCCATAAGTTGAGGGTGACATAGGGCGCGAAGCCGTGACCAGGTTTGCTTGATACAGGCCAAGGTTGGATGATGAGAGGGGCGTTATAGCATCCTGTGTAATGGGGCATCTTTTGGACATTGCACGAAAGATGTGTCGCATCAAGGCAATATTAGAGGACGGGCCTAGAAAGTTGCGTCAGTGAAGATGTTGACATCCGCTGTTGATGGCCCCGTTACTGCCAGTGAGGGGAGAAATTTACCAAAGAAGCCACAGTCTTGCTCGCCGACAAAGGATATTGCCATGCCATCAGTCATGCTCCTGTCAGCTCGAGGATCTTGAAGGCCCTCAAGGCTCACTACGACGCTGTTTGGCACGTTGTTGTTCTCTGTCAACTCAATGTCGTCGTCGAGCGTGCCAGTGTGGCTCTGCTCTTTGTTCCTTGATTCAACATTGGCTAGTCGTCTGCCATGCTCTTGCACAGTGGTCTCGAGCACTTTAAGCTGGCTCTCCATCGAGGCGAAAAGACTTGTTTTCTCGGCTCGTTAGTTCTCGGCTTTCCTTATCGCACTCATCGGGCATTTTCATCAGTCATAATCATGCCCGGCTCAGTGTGTGGGGTAATCTACTTACTCCCTCGGAACCAGCAGATTTGCTGATGTGTCGGGCACCTCATAGATGCACTCAAAGCCCAATCGGTCACATTGTGCACAGCGAGGACGCATGCCATTGCACTATCGATAAGCCATAGTGAGTGGGCGAGGTCCTCATGTGACACATGACACAGGAGAGAACGACATACACGAGATTTCCTCAGGCGACAGGCAGAACAGGCCAGGCCGATCCGTTGACGCTTCGGGGCCGGAGCCGTCGCGCTTGCTTCGGCTGTTCGCTCCGTGCTGGTGACGGAACCATGATCGTCTTGGGCCATGGGGGTGGGCCTTTGCGTGAATCCCTGCATACAATGGTTCAGCTGCAGTGCACGATAAGCAGAGAATCATCCGACGACCGCGGTAACATTGGCTACTAAGCCGGTTATTATGTGAGAACCAAGTTTGCGAGTCCCCAGGTTCCACTTAGTTACGCTGCGGACTGACCGCGGACGCTTCGGAGAAAAAAACGATAGCGAGCACTTGGTTCATCCGTTGGGCGACCGGCGTACAAGGGAGGGTACAGGGCAGGGTTGCCCTTGTTTGACAGCCCGACTTAGACTTGTCATGGGGGTCTCAGGCCTAGTGCCACAATGAACGGCCGCTGTTGGAGTAGTGGACAGGCGACCCCGCATCCACTCCGCCGCAGTATCAGCACAGTGTTTCCAGGCCCTACAAACAATCAGCTAACTAATTACACCCACATCACTGGCCCAAATCATCTCTACTAACTACCTCATACCTTTAATACTATAATTTCTACTACTCCATTTTGATCTTTGAACTAATTCACTGATATAATTCGACTATTCAAAATAAATACAGGGAAAACCAAATGAAATGGAAAAGAATGGTAACGGTCCTCCAAATGATTCTCTTGCTGACCATGATTACACGGAACAAATGCCTGCCCACCACTGGTCTTGTGAATGTTGGTTTGAAGACTAAGCTACAATCAATCATAGGAACCCTGTATTATTGGAGTAGGGAAAGGGTCAAAGTGCAAAACAGGCATCATTCTAACCATGTATGGCAGTAGTCACGACGATATAAGATATTTAGTCGTTTCTACACTATTCTCTCAAGACATGTTGACCACGCTGAGCCAAGTAGGCTCCTTTCTTGTAACCAGCAAGTCCAATGCCTGGTCGATTTCCGACATCTTGAACTTGTGAGTAAAGAGATCTTCAATGTCGATCTGCTTGGTGCTCAACCACTCAAGACATTCATGGACATCCAGCCGTGTGTTGGCCCGTCCTCCGGTCACCTTCCAGGAGTTGACCATGATGACCATCAACGGCATCTGCAGGACCGCCGAATTTCCTCCCATGTGCACGAGTGTGCCTCCTGTGCGCAGTGCTGGGACTATCTGGTTCAAAACGTTCCCAGCAGGAAGGTAATCAATGATGGCATCAATGCCTTCTGGTGCCAGTGTTTTGAGTTCACCGACCAGATTGGCAGTCGCAGGGTCGAACCCATCGGACGGCTCTAGAGCGAGAACCGACGTCTTGACTGAGGTGAGGGATCGAACCTGCTCGAGCCGTTCCTTGGAGCGGCCCACGAGGATGATGTGCCTAACGGAGTATATGGCTGCCAGGCGAAGCGTGAGGGCTCCCATCGCACCGGTGGGTGCCGTGAGAATGATGGTAGACGTCTTGCGGAGATCTGCAAGTTTAAGTGCTCGGGAGGCCGTTGCAAGGTCATGAACCTTGGCGGCGACCTCGAACGAGACGCAGTCGGGTAGCTTGTCGACAAGGTAGTGCGGTGCTCGAACAAACTCGGCAAGGCCGCCATTGTGATACTGGTCGTATAATTCCGATTCGATCCCAAAGTTGGAGAATCCGATGAGAGCCACTCTCTCGCATGTGCTGTCCTGGCCGGCATCGCAATGATGACACGCGCGGCAGGCTAGGTTTGGGTGTAGGCGGACGCGATCGCCAACCTTGAGCCCGGAGCCAGAGGTATCGCTTCCCATGGACTCGATGGTTCCGGAAACTTCATGTCCAACTGTAGAGGGCACGCGAGTCTTGCCAGCCTGGATCATTTTGACTGTGCCTGGGCTGATACCGGCACTGACGACCTTGATCAAGACATCAGACGGGCCCAGCTTGGGAATTTGTGTCTCTTCCAATTTGAGACCCGAAGTCCGGCTGTGGGCACGCAGGGCTTGCATCGTGGCTCCAATGTTGAACTAACTCTGGCGTCACATATGATAAGTTCAGGATACCAGGGGAACAAATCAAATTTCTTGGTT
The DNA here is from genome assembly GCA_022225955.2 of Diaporthe eres. Lineage (NCBI taxonomy): Eukaryota > Fungi > Ascomycota > Sordariomycetes > Diaporthales > Diaporthaceae > Diaporthe > Diaporthe eres. Next base: position 150,255 of record JAKJXM020000016.1, on the reverse strand, counting down.
GCTACAACCAAATGAGGATAGGTCTCCGTAGGTATTGCTTGTTCTAATACCATTTGCTTGGCCTTAGAGTTCCGGGGTCTCCGACGCTTCCCCGGGGCCTGACCAGGGCAGAAAAGACCGCAACGCACTGTGGCATTGTATTACTTAAGGGCGCATCCAAAACATGTACTTAAATTGGCTGCTGTTTGAGTTCATGGGTCTCGATATCGCATCACGAAGAGAACAAATGGCCAATAATACTCCAGAGCACAACAGCAATGCCGAGCTGAGTCTGCTTCAGCGCAGGCTCATCGATGCGTCTCATATTCTCCACTATCACGGTGTTCTCGATGCCTACGGCCATGTCTCTTTCCGCCACCCCCTACGCCCTGATGTATTTGTCATGTCGCGCTCCATGGCACCTGGCACAGTCTCGTCGCCAGAGGACCTTGTCACCTACAACGTTCACGACGCCTCGCCCGTCGGAGACACGCAGGCCGCCGGCTTCATCGAGCGGATGATACATTCGGAGACGTACAAGCGCCACCCGCATGTCCAGTCCGTGGTGCACAGTCACTCCGAGGATGTTGTCGCGTACTCCATCGCCGGAGTCCCGTTCCGAGCCTGCTACCACATGGCCGGGTTTCTCGGCGCCCGCGGGGCTCCCGTGTTTGACATAGCCAAACATATAGGGCCGGAGGATCTGCCAAACATGCTTGTGTGTAATACGCATACCGGCGCCGCCCTGGCTACGTGTTTCGATGATGGGAATGTTTTGGCGCTCATGCGCGGCCACGGGTTCACCACGGTTGCTGGCAGCATCGAGTTGGCCGTCTTCCAAGCTGTGTACGCAAAGAAGAACGCCATCATCTCTACCTCGTCCCTGTTCATCCAGGCCGCGCTCAGCCAGGGGTCCCGTGGGCCACAGTGTCTCAGTGACAGTGAGGCAGAGGCGGCGGCCGAAGCGAACGAGACGACTGTTCAGAGGCCATGGAAGCTGTGGATTGAGGAGGTCAGAGCTTGTAGTTTCTACACCAACTCGGCGTGAACACCCACACCATTCATACATAGAAACCTGCGATAAAGCCAAATCCACAAATGACAGATTTATTGTTATACTACTATTGTACAGTGTCTCTGTTACTTGCAAGCTCGGTTGATCTAATCCCCGTGTCGCCGTTTCAAAAATGCCAAGCCTCTCGGCGGGATGCCGGCGTCGCGCTCAGCCGGACAACGAGCAAAAGTCCGGCCGGGGAAGTTACCGTCCGGGTAAGTCTCGGCATGGGCCGTGCTAGATGATGCTCCTTCCTGTATCCAAACAAATCCCGTAGAGTCTGGTCCAGTTACGTAACAAACGTCTACACAAGTTTGTTCTACCAGTTCAGTCCCATGCCATGCTCTTGATCGGATACCTCGACTGCCCTCTCTGCGGATCCAATTCGGCACAGAGTCACTGAATCCAGCCAGCACCATGTCACCGATATAGCTGTACCTTGAACGTAAAGGATTATCGACCAATGCTGCCCTTTAAAGGCTGTTGCCGATTCACCTCTTCCAGGTGCCCAAAATTCGCGCTATACCGGGTATGTAGGGAAGTTATGAACCATCTTTAAGCCGGTCAGCCACTGCTTAAAGGGTCCCATACCGCGCCTTGGTGTGTTTGAAAGAGGGTCACTATGGCCTTCGTCTGCTTAATAAGTCATTATTTTTGCAAGTCTGTCGGGCGGTGATTTATACTTAAAGGCTTTATTTTATTATAAAGTGTTCAAAAGCCTATTTGAGTGCCTTTGAATGGCAAATGGTCGCGGAGGGCAAATGGTCACGGAGCAAAAAGACGTTTGCGGAGCTGAAAAATGGACTCGTAGGGCCGTGAACTGGTACTTATTTTTACTAGCAGATCGTATATATTTTTAAGTACCTCTTAAGGACAGCTCCTTCCTTCCTTCCTTCCTTCAACTTCAACATCTTCAACTCCCCACCTGCCTTCAGCCAGATCAAGATCAAGGAGATCATTCAGATTCAATATTGCATTTGATCTATAGCTTGCCAGAAGGCCAAAACTCAAAAGGAAGCATTGTTGAAAGATGAAAGGAAGGATTCTTTTTCGGCTAGCCTTCGTCCCGAAGCACGAGAGCCACCCCATAGAAATGGGAGGGGATTTACTCAGAAGGAGGGCACCTTCCTGCCAAATCCACCCTCTGCCCTCAATCGATTGTTACTCCGTGACCATTTTTGGCCTTTAAAAGCAGTTTTAATTTGCTAGGAATTTATATAGGCTTGATAACTTAGAGCAAGTTGAAGATCTGACCAGAAGGGTCTTCGTAATGACCATTTTGGGCCAGAAGAGAGGGCTTTGAGGGGGCAAAATGGGCGATGAAGCGTGCGAGGGCCATAGTGACCCTTTCTCAGACACACCAAAGCGCGCAATGGTCTAAGCTGTGGGTAATTATGATGGGGAGTTGAACCGGTTAGCAGGCTTGACAGCTTAAAATTTCTAAGCAGTTTAGAGTCCAATTTGTGATTTTAACAGCATGTTCAAGTCGAGCCTGTTCACCATACATGAAAGATAGCGCCCGTTTAACTTGAATTGACGTATTTGAGGCTAGCTGCTATGCCTCTGAACCCTCTCCTGGCAATAAAATGAAAATTTGTCCTCGGCTTGGTAGTCTCTCATAAAAGTGAAAGAGTTCTACAACTCCAATCAAGAGGGCGTTGGGTCATCACCCAAGCTACAGTGTGTCCCATGCAGTGAGGCTGCCCTGGATTCTTTTCACATGGAAGTAAATCTAGGAGCACACGTAATTATGGTCAATGACTTGAAGGGATCTGTTGTATCCGGGGTCTGTCTGCGGCTGATGCTGTCAGGATGCTTGGACCCAAGGTGTACATGGAATGGAGCCGCCACATCACTGTAAGCAGAGGACCATCGTGACAATAGCTTGGCATATGACTGAGTCACAACGTTCAAGAATGTTTGATCGAATGAGGGGATATTGGAAGGTGCTGGTGGTTTGCACCACATCATATGAATGTGCCTCTGTACGATGAAGTGACTTGACGTTGTCCCGTTGCTGTTTACGAGCCAGGTTGGGGTCATAAGATCAAATACTTTATTTCCATTGAAAGAGTCGAGTTCCATTGAACAGGCCCCATGTCCCATCCTTTGGAGCAGTCACATGAGAACTTATATGGACACAGAAAATGTACTTTTAGGGGATCCACACATTATCACGGAGATGGCCATTCAAGAAAAGCTATTATTCCGCTGCCACATCATGATTCACTGAGAATCAATTAACATGTCTATTTTATTCGTTTGTCGTAGAGATAGGGCGGGTTACCACCCATGGAATGTCTAGTGATTCACAGGGACGATTCAACAGAAAGAGTCAAACGCTTAAGCCATTCCATTGGTGACGAGCCTTCAAGATATCATAAAAGGCCAGCTCGATCAGCCATTGCTTCTCTGTTCCCAACCTCTTTTTGGTCAAGTACATTTGTACAACAACTTGACCTCCTATATCTTGTCCAATCCACTACACTCTATTTGCGGACCACCAGCCTTGTTGTTCAACAACTCAACTTGTCATGATGGCCATACTTACAGGATGGCACGGCTTTAGTCTTGCCATCTTGGCCCTCTTCTACATCATGGCTGGTTCCCCTGCAGTTGCAGGTAAGTCTGATCAAAGCACAACACTCCTGAGGACGGTTTGGGATGTGATCGGCAGGAACTAATACGTTGCCAATGATAGACACGCTGTCTGCCAAACACCACTCTCCAAATGGTCTCTTGCAGTTCATGTCTTCATTCGATACCAAGTGCGGTTGTACCGTAACCGCTACATGTACGCCCGTGGTTCTTACGTCCTCGCTTACCGCCACCAGAATTTCCAGCTACTACATGGCCGAGCCCAGCCAGATGATCTCGTCGACTGTTGCTTACTATACCCCCGTGAGCCCCGCTACTTCACTGACTACATATACGGCCTACGATTGTGGTGGTACAATCACGACGCTTCCGAGCACAACATCGACTACCACGGCCCCGGTAGCATCATCCACAACCCAGACGGGAGCCGGAAATTCTGGATCTGGCAGTATTCCTCCCAGTACTGGTGGCTCAATCGGCAGTGGTTCTACCATATCTTCCGCAGGTACCACTCACGAGTCGTCGTCATCGCCAGTTGCTTCCACGACGAGTACATTGCTAAGCCCAAGCGTTCCCACATCCTCATTGACATCTTCGTTTTCATCTGGCACTTCCGCCCCAACAGGGTCAAACACCGACAGCTCTGTTGACTCATCGACGACGAGCAAAGTGAGCGGCTCACCATCAATGCCGTCATCAGGCACGAGCAGCGGTTCTGTCACGGAGACCATCGGACAGTCTTCCTCGGTGTCATTCACATCAATCACAGAGAGCCAAATTCCGTCCATAACGGTCAGCAGCAGTACCGTCAGCTCGCCTACGATTTCCGGAACGGAGGGCTCTTCCACAGAAGTTACATCAACTGATTCTTCAGTGACCCTATCATCTGGGAAGGATTCAACATCTGCGTCTAGTGGTCTCCCAAGCTCCTCAACCTCATTCACCCAAACATCTGGTTCCTCGAGTCTTGGTAGCACTACTATTTCTTCTCCGATAACAACATTATCGACCCTATCAACTTCCACCACGATTGGTTCTACCAGTGTATCGACGCCTTCTCTGAGCTCAGTGTCCCCTAGCATGCCTAGTCAGACGACGAGTACAGACACAAGCCTCTCATTGTCTATACCAATCACTACCACTTCTTTGCCAGCACTGCCGAGCACTGTCAGCTCTGGTGCTCCTTCAACGTTCACGACAAGTACCGGCTCCTCCGAACTACCCACACCAAGTAGCACGGGCTCCTTTATTTCACCAACGCTGAGCAGTGGTAGCTCATTTTCCTCGCCAGGCGGGACCTCATTGCCTTCAGCTCCGTCTGGTTCGACCTCGGTTCCGTCAGGTACTACCGTTGTGTCGTCTAGCACTGCCACTGCATCTTCAGGTACGACGACTACGTCTAGCTCGACCACACCCAGTGCTACCCCGACGGCCAGCGCGAACAATGGCACGGTGCCTTTCTGGATCCCACAATTTAGTGTCATCATGGACAATGGGACCTATTACCTCCCCCACTGTGACGAAGAGCCTCAGACGCTGTTTCGAAGTGATGGAACGACGTTTACTCTATTTTGTGACCACATCGAGTCTGTATCAACTGGAGTCCTCGTCTTGCCCCCAGATCCAAAGACCGAAGGCCCTTGTGGTCCAGACGAAGTGTGCTTCTACAGGCGGAATTTAACCTCAACTTGCGGTTCCGACTCTCATCCGTCAAGGTTCCGGTTATGGGACAGCATCGATTCGAGGCAGGGGGGCAACGTCACCCGAGATGAGCTCCAGAAGATTGCCAAGACTCTGGCGGATATTCTACCAGGAGGAAACTCCGGTTCATCTGGTGGCGGTGGGCAGGGACTGGCACAATTCAGCTGCCACGCCGAAGAAATGTACAGCAAACTGGCTTGGTCCTTCTTTGACCTGGGTTTGAAGCCGAAGAACATCATCACTTTGGGATTGAGTATCATTGAAGGCATCTTCAAGGCATTCTTTTCCCTGTCGGACCCACTGGTATCAAGCATACAAGCCTGGATCGACACAGTTGACATGGAGTTTTCGGAGCTCAACGTCTGCTTAGACTGCGTCAACAACTTTGATCAGAGTGCCATATGTCGGGCTCTTGCCAAGCATAGCGACATTCACAGGAGTATGAACACAGTCACCTCAATCAAGAACGTCGCCCACAAGAATGTGATCCTGAAGATCATTGAAGCGATTCTCAACAGCACCCTCTCATACTACCGGAACACCGTTTTTGACTTCGTCGGTAATTGGGGCTCGCTAATTACGGGATGGCAGCAGGCTCATCGGCTGTGCCGCACGCAATGGGACTTTAATCACCTCGACCAGCCTAACGAGGAAGAGAAGGAGCCTGATGATGAGGACGACTGGTACCCTCGATACGACATGCAGCTGAAACCGGGGACTACCTACGCAGATCTGCAATCACTGAAGCCGCTTCTTGATCAAGCATCTGGATCTGATGTTGGCGCTGATTCCAGCTATGTTCCGGCCATGGGCGCAGCCTACGTAATGGACGTCCACCCACGACAAGTCGACCTGGTCCGGATGCACCACGCGGTAGATTTCGTCCGGTGCATGGGAATCTGGTCCAGAGCCTCCAGAGAACACGACGATCTCGGTGTTCAGAGAACATATTTGGATGATGTTAGCAAGACCTGGACCCCACCTGCCATTGACATCATGGACGATGATCCGCCGCCGTCTGAGCCCACTTCGGATTCCTCTCAATCACAAGCTTTCGACTACCAGAAACTTATGTCCATGAAGAAGGGATTTGACATCACGAAAGAGGACAACTTCTACTTCCAGAGTCCGCGTGGTGAGGGATCTTGGATATTCGTGATTGATAGTGGTTTCAGCACGGGAAGCTGGCCAGATGTAAGTTGTTTCGTGCTTTACCCCTTTCCCTCAATATGGATGGAGAAATTGAAACACCATGTGGCCTTGACATCGCTAACTTCGGTTATGTAGGAGTACAGTGCTGCCCTGAGTAACCCATCGGGTACCAGGAGAGTGGAACGATACATGGTCAAGCAGGAGAAGTGCATCACCAGGCTGGACCCAGCTGCTCTTCAGGATGGTTGGACATACGCTGCCCGCACTCTTGATGATATTGACTTTACAGACTCACCGGGTGGTGGCCACGGTACCGCGGTCGGCGTCATCGCCGGAGGCCGCACGCGCGGAGTGGCGTCTCGCGCGAATCTCCATCTCATTAAGTTTCTGGACGGGTTTAACAACCCAACCCCAGATGGGCCGAGAATTTGGGACTACCATGTCACACGTCCCGCCTTCATCGACGCAATGCGACACATATATGACTTGGTGACCCAGAGATCGGCCGAATACCCTCCGGCAAAGAGTGTCATCTCACTGACCTCGAGTAAGTCTCCCATGTGGACTTGAAATACTCCTAATACAGTAGGATAATTATCTGACCATCCACTAGACTTCTTCACAACGGGTGACCAGTGGTCATACTTCGACACTGAAGACCACTGGCTTGCAGCCTGGAATGAGTGGACAACGAAGCTGAACAACCTTGGAGTTACCATTGTTGTCGCCGCAGGAAATAAGGGACTCCAATCGACAGGAAATGCACCCGTAGACTTCTTGGCGGAGACGTATCCTCACAAGTGGATCACCAAGAACAGCCCGTTTATTCTTGTTGGAGGAGCATACGCCGACGGTAGCCTGTGGGCAGCCACGACGCCTGATTCTCCACAGGCTGGTGTCATCTCAACGGTCTATGCTCAGGCCGACGGAGTACCAACCTGCAATATGGACGGCCAAGTGACGGACAACAACGCTGGAACGAGCTTTGCGGCTCCCGCCGTGGTAAGTTGGGACCCTGAGCCCTTGCCCAGCCTCTTGTACTATACCAACTGCTAAACTTTGATTCCACTTTAGGCTGGCCTCGTAGCCAACTTCCTAACGTATCCCTGGAAAGACGCCACCAATAACCCATTTGACCCATCTGATAACTCAAGGGACAGCATGGGCGAGCGGATGAAGGCAGCACTCGTCCGTTGGTCTTATCAGAGGCTCCCAGACAACGAGGTCGCAAGCAAGGCCATGAGTGAGCGTGGCTGGAATGCCTGGCAGGGAACTTTCTCTGTTCCTGACCGTGTCAATGTCGCCTATAACAGTAAGTAACGCTGTCACACTTGCGATGCCCGCAGCCGCCTGATGCACCATGGGGCGTGGAGTGGGGTCAGCCCGAGCACCTCAAGCCGTCGGATGTCGTCAAATATGTATGCTAACTCTGCTTGATTCAGTGGCCCATGGTCCGCAACGGTGCCTCCAAGTTCCCAACTTTCCGGCCGGAAAGTTCGAAGCCGGCTCGTGCCCCTTGGTAGCAGAACCCCCCTCCGAAGCGAGCCCGACTTACACCAGCGCCGTCTTCACCGACTATATCACAACTCTGTTATCAACCAGCTATATTTCGGGCCCCACCGGGAGTGTGACAACATCTGGTTCGACTGAGACGACATCGGCAACATCGATGATCCGACCCAGCTGGACGCTGACTATTTCCCACTCGGCCAGTCCGACGAAGAGCTCGACGCTGACTACCGGTGCTACCACTTCCACCGCCGTTCCCAGTTGCTATGCGGCACCCGTCTCGGTCCCGAGCCCAATATATGAGAGCAACGTGACTGAATTTGCAGCCCGGTTCTGTCGGCTCCATTTCAAGGACTCTGCGGTTTTTGATCAAGATGCCGAGCCTATACCAGGTGTTGGTGGTCCGATCGATGGTGTGGCGTATAATTACAGCTTGGCATGGACCCCGGACGGATGCCCCGGTGGAGTGACCGCTCAGCAGTTGCCTAGTGAGCAAGACTGCGGAGCCATCTTTCATAGCGATTGGAAACTTTGTAAGTCAGCTTCACGTCTCAGAAAGAATAGATCAGGCATGCAATATGACGCTAATACCGTGGGCTTATAGGTAACAACGGCGGATGGGGAGGCGTGACTCAGATCGGATGTCTCCTCCTTGACTTTCATCCCTACCCGAACGCATCTACCACGTCTGGGGCTCCGTCTCCAACCTCGTCATCGACCTCGTCGTCGCCATCACAGCAGCCGACATTCGGGCCTTCTCCAACAGGCGGGCCGCACTGTCACTCCAAGCCTCCGAGAACCAACCCTAATGAACCCGTCTCGTCCGATGCGGTAACCAGGATCGCGGGAATGCTATGCAACTCGAAGTCCTACGTTGCCGGGTCTGTATTCACAAAGAACTCACCTCATATTGTGTACGACCGTGCTGAGAGCGGTGTAAGTAACATCCCCGAGCTTGCAAAAGACCCAGTTTCGATGACGAGATGAAATTAACCAAATCCGCGGTAAACAGGTTGACTACCGCTTCACTATATCGTGGACGCCGGACCCGACCGATACATGCAGGCAGATGACCCAAGGGCAACTTCTTCCCAGTGTTGATAACTGCAAGTCAACCCTCATTCGTGATTACACGGACTGTGACAATGGCGGATGGGGTGGCTGGATTGAGTCGGGATGTTTGCGGTTCGACTTTTCGCCTTCTGATTTTTGAGGCATTTTCTGGAGCCTACAAGCAGCGATATGCGGTTGGAGTGGATTTCCACGACTGCTTAACTATTTTGGACGAATGTAGATTTTAAGAACTTAGATCACCTGTTCTGCTCGACAAAATGGGAAGAAAAGAAAAGGAAAACATTCGATGCCTGGCGGTGCTCACGCGTGATTGTGTCATTGGTTGATTGCTCACCCTTGTAGAAGAGGATTGGCTATCACAAACGCAGGTTGCCTTACATTTCTTTCACATATGCACCGCCTCGAAATTCGACTTAGGATTGCATAACTGAGAGGCGATATTGACGGTGTCTTGCCCTTGTGCAGGGACATAGAAAGTCTAAGTAGAAGCAAACTCCGCGTGACTTATGATTGTTTCTGTTGTAAGGACGGTCGTCGAGGGTGTACTGGTCAACCGAATTCTCTGGTCCACAAATCCTCGAATTTGTTGAGGACTTGCTGGCCGAGACTCAACGCTGCTTAGCAAATAACCCGAGGTCTTCGGACGCCGCGGGGGACTTTCGAGTTGACCATCCCGCCGTGTGCGCTCTTTACCAAAAATATGTGTAGGCGTCAATCATGCATTTCGGCTCCATTCTCGCTTGCTTGACCGGTTGATACTGACTAAATACGCAGTCTTCAATCGCGCAATTGTTCAATAGCATGCGAGATAATACCCACTACCACCGACATTAGACGTATCATTAGCGCCCCCGGTCCGATCATCCGATCACGGTTCATCTCAAAGGAGATGACTTTCGTGTAGGGCTCCCTGTGGAAAGGGAAACAGATGCCAGACGCATTCAACGTAAGCACATTCAAGTTTGTGAGCCGTGTCGGGCCAGGCATGGTGATGCTCATGCACAACACTCGCATTCTCAGTCGCGAACGGTTTCGGGTCAGTTTTAGCCCCTTTTTGTGCACCTTCCGTGGAGCTTCTTTGATTGGATGAGCGGGATGTGGGTACGCGGCTGTCGGTTTCAGCGGCAGCAATGCGGACTGGCCGTCGCGTGGCATGAAGATCCATATGATGGATGAAATACCAGCACGATGCCGTTCCGGTGTGGGCGCACCGCCACTCCAGAATCATTCTTCTCTCCCGGATACCTCTCTCAAACTACCATTCAACTAGATCCGCCTTGCCCAACGCTCTCCATCGAGCAGCACAATTGAATTCCTTCCCTCAAGTCCACCCTACGCTGTATCCCTTTCACGGTGCAATTAGCAAGCAAAGACAAAATGTTCAAGAGATTCAGGAGAAGCATCAGGGAAGGCAGTTCCAGGTCTGAAGAGAATGGCGCACCGCACCACGTCCATGTCTGTCACGAATGCGGACAGAGCCTGAGGGACACCATCGACACCATCGACACTTCTTACGCGAACGATGTCGCAGCCGGACGATACAACTCAAACCGCCCCTCGAAACGCGATTCATGGAACGGGTCCAGCAGTTCAGACAGCGGCTACGGCAGCTCTCGGCATTCAGAGCTAGAGGCGCAGCTGGATTTAGGCGACGACCTTCCGGCCCCGTCAATCCCGCTGCCTCGCAGGCGACCCACCTACAACTCCAGCATATACTCAGACGCCAGCACCTTCGATCAGCCAACCCAACAGGACATAATAGTCGAGGAGCCGGCACAAGTCGGTCCTCCTGTCTATGATCACCTTTTCGACCTGCCGCCTCGGACGTATACCAACTACTCGGACAAGTGGAAGCCGAAGTCGCGTTATTCCAGGCTGAATGAGTTACCCGCCGCGAGCCCAAAGGCGATGGCGTTCCCGGATGATGTCTTGGATGTGAATAGTGGCGCTGAGGAACCACCGGTTTCAACGGAGAAGAAAAGGATGTCATTGGTTCTGAGGCCGTCGTCGCTCAGAAGACTCACCAGTCGCCGTGGGAAAAGCCAGTGAGGTCAACGAAAGACAAACTGGTCGGCTTGAATTTAATTACCGTGTCAAGACACACCGCGGAGTGATTGCGGCTCGGAGACAGAACCAAGGAGCTGCTGATGCCATGCTCACCGCCACCCTTGGCCAAAGACACGGCAATGCATGCAGGTTCAGATCCAGCGAGGCGATAGCCTGCACCTGAGACGGATATGTCTGGATTGGCATACTTGGAAGCCATACAAGATCGCTTGGGTTGGTTGAAGGGGACTCCTTGTTGCGGTGCGAGAGCATTCGAAAGACGACATTTTGAGACCGAGGGTGCGCAGGTGGACATGTGACGTGTTCTAACCAGCTCATTTCGAAAGACGACGTCGTGCAGCGCCGCGGAGCTTTGCATCAGCAGCCAAGGCTGCCCGAGCTGGTTGGATTGGTTTTGGAAGGTTTTTGAGAGCGAGCGATGACTGTTTGATAGACAATAGTCCACGTCAGTGTTCTGGGCGTGCAGTGCCTTTTACAAGGATAATACATCGCAGCTTCAGCAACGGTCACTCTCGAATCAGGTGATAAAATCGTCTTGAGATACACGCTTGGCTCATCACAGCTAGAAAACTGTCGCTTCGGGACATGACGCAAGCGAGACAGCCCTCCCGTCGGTCTCGCGAATTTGGGCCGTTTGGATGGCAAGGGACTTGGCAGCGCCAAGCGGACCTAGTGTGGGCTACTGTACCGGCCACAACGTTCGTCCCAAAGATCGTCGCTGTCAAAAATTATTATTAGTTAGGATGCCAAACAGTTCGTTCCGACTAGCCTATCCAACACCCATGGATGGCGCCTATGGTGCCCTGGACATCCAGCCGCATGCAGACTACGAGCTCTTGGCTCATTCTTGATCCCCTCACTCTCCACACAGCCAAGTCGATCGAAACTACTATCTGATGCGGCAGGCGCCGTCTCATCGTGCACAAGCTCTGACTTGATTAATTCGGACGACGTCTTTTGGCTAATCCTCCTACATGACATGCACCTTTCCTTTGTGCCTGGTTGGTTGCAGTTAGTTTCACTGCTCCTCTTCTACCAGCCGTCCCATGTGTCGAACTGCTAGTCTGTCAGCTCAAGTGTAGCTATTTTTATTCCTATCATATTTCTGCACGGTCAGAATACTCATGTCGCCAATGATTGGTTCGAGACAACATCATGAACCTCCCAAGTCTTCTGAGGCGCCGACAAGGAGCCAAGTTAGCTGGGCCGCTTAGGCGGCATGCACTTGGTGTCCTGCCTGGCACTGTCTTTACATTCTGTTCAGCGAAAATGGAACGTTCATAAAGGTGTTACAATCCCCCGAGGTAATGGCACTGAGACCTTTTCTAGCTTCGACAACAATTTACAGGAAACACCATTAGCTCTCTTTTGGTCTATTCGGCTCTCTACTTGCCACTACCCACGTCAGGCTACAGTCAAGAATGGCTAGACGATCAATATTTGGGGTCTCTCTGCCCTTTTGTCTCGTTCTCCTCCTCCTCTCAGCCATTATCGCTGCCCAGGATGACGACGAGCCGACTTCATCCGCCTCTCAGGTCTCAACGGCATTCACAGAAGCCGTAACAGGCCTCACCATGGAGCGTTTCTTTGGTGCTCGTACAACATTCGGGTTCGCCATGACCATGCCAGAGACCCCTGTCGACTCTTTCATCGGTCAAATGTCTTTTCCCCTTGTCAACGGGGCGGGGTGGGGCGCAATAGGCCTTACTGGCGACATGGAGAACAACTTCTTCCTCGCAGCATGGTCTGATGGCGCAGGCGGCGTGATGGCGTCGTTCAGGCAGGGCACCAACGAGGATGACCCGCCCGAGGTGGTGGGGAACTTTGCTGTTCGCCCCATCGCGGAGGCCACGGCAGTCAACGACTCGTTTCTCACCTTTACATTTCTATGTGAAGGCTGCATGGACACTGCCTTGGGTCTTGGTGCGGAGGCTACGGGGGCCGATGGTGTGATGGGATGGGCGTTGTCTGAGCAGGCAGTGGCAGGCCAAGGCTCGCCCGATGGCCAGCTTGGCTTCCATGAGAGAGGCTTTGGTCCGTTCACGATGAGGCTAGGACAAGCCCGGGCCGCATCTTTTGATGCGGTCGCGGCCCAGGCTGGGACTCCAATACAGGCTTCAGGCGGTGCCAGTCCTGTTGCACTGAATGTTGCGGGTGGTGGGGAGGCTGAGGGCGAGGATGATAATGATGAAAATGAAGGGGCCGGAGGGGCGAACTCTGCTGGTGGCTCGTCAGACGATCAAGACGACGATGATGATTGAGTGAAGAGATCAAAGCTGTGATGGACTTTTTCCTTGTTTGAGCATTTAACGAAGCGATGGAGTACCCTGGGATTGTTGGCGAATCGAGGTCTCTCAATTCTGTGACATATATACTTTCTTTCCCCACTGAGTCTAAACCTTAGCATGTTCATTATCGGAACGGAAAAAAACGAGCAAGTCCCTTTTGACTGTCAGTCACTTCTGCGCACTTCACCGATGACACTCGTAGTCTCCTGGCAATCTCAACTCTAGAATTGAAATGTCTGCAGTAGTTGTTAAGCGTATTGATGTAGCCCAGGCATTGCGTCCCTTGGAGAGGCTGGGGGAAGGCCGGTATCGTACCGGTCAGATTCAACCATGGGACGGCATCTTGGCAAAGAGTCATTCATTCAGCTTTCTTGTCTTGGGAAACATTACGCGACAGACCTGCATAAGTGCAAAGACACCAGCGATCAGACGCCAATAGGCACCATGGCCAGCACTGCATTGCTACCAGTCACTCGGTGACAAGAGTCGTTACTTTATCAACAACGAAGTTGAAGGAGGTGACTTTATGCCCCTTCTCCAGCACTGCCCAGCTTTACGGGTGGTGGACACAACCTTGGAAGCGCGCAAAGTCGTTGCATGACGCCCAGGACAGCTGCACGAAACCTTGTGCATCAATAACCATAATAATAGCGTAACAAAATCCGGGGTTGTAGGGATGGAGGGTCCAACGGATAGTATCCGGAGAGGGCGAACCTTATTAGGGGCGCAGGCTTGGCAGCCCAACGCGCGGCAGCACCTGAAGAAGGCGCTCGCTTGAATTGCGTTCATTTCCCGGCGTCTGCTAGAGCCTCGACCCAGCCAAACTGGCAGGAGAAGCGCCCCAGAAAGCTGTGGGTTCCGAGATTTAGCGCACCTTTAGCGAATCCACACGGACCAAAACGGCACTCGAATTGTAACATGAAGTTCGGGTTTGGACTGTTTTCCCGTCCAGATTGAGGCACAGTAACCTGAAAGACAGGGGTGCCTGATCCTGAAATGATGCCAGCGGAGAAAAATGAAAACTTAGCCGCCGAATCCTCAGGCATAAGAACGTGTGCAGGTCCAAAGACGGCGATGCAGACGGTGCTCACCACTGATCCAAATCCAGGGAGGCAGCTACCGCGCGTCACAACAAGATGAAGAAAACATTGAAAAGGATATTCGGCACACGGCCAAAAAGTGCCATGGCGACGTTACCTCGGACGAAATACCCGAACCCGAACAGATCTTCAGCGCCCCCTGCTGTCGGCCGGGCTCGCAGCGTGGACGAGCCGGCCACATATATCATCCCCGGCCCCTTCGACAACGACATCCAATACCAAGTCCCAGTGCAGCGTATTCGAATGACAGCCCAAGAAAATACAACTGCGTCTCACATGGCGTCCCGCACATCTCAGTTTGAAGCAGCAGAGCGGTCGCTGCAGGCAAATTTCCCCCAAACCAGAGTCGTGGATGCCGGACAGTTCCCTGGCAACATGGAATTACTCGATGGGGTGCGCAAAGAAGATACTCGTTTCTACGTGGCCATGAATCCGGAAGACTCGTCCCAGTATATCGCTGTCAACCTTGTGATTACCAACACGGCAGCAGAATCGCCACTCGGCCGTACTTCTCCAGGCCTGCGGCCCATCGTGGTTGCACAAGACGCACTGGCACATTTGCTGAGGCAGTGGCAACGAGGTGGGGTCTCGGACGGGTTTCTGGCAATCGTGTCTATGGGTACGGAATCGTCTGTACAGGTCTTTCGGGCCAAAGAGGGCTTGGTAGATTTGGCTGCCTGAAGACGGTACTTGATCCGGGACCGAATATTTTCCGTGCACGCGTCAACCGCGGTGGATGCACATTTAATGCTCAGCAGGGAGTTTTGGAGTTTTGGTTTTCAAGGACCTCACCGTCGCATATGTCCATTCCTTGATGGACTCATAGCGAATAATGCTGACTAAAGTTATGAATGGAATCAAACGGGGCCCCGGGGCCTCCATGGTGCCCCTAGCTCATGTCTAGTTCTTCATCCGAATATTTAAATACTTAATATTAAATAAACCCCCAGCTAGCTAGCACAAAGTATTTATCTGCTTGGCTCTGGGGCGACCGGGCGGGTGGAGGCTACACCATGCCGAGTTCACGGGCCAGGGGAACAAGCCTTCGCGAACCACAGACGAAAACATACTCAGACAGGTCCGCATCGAAATGGGCAATTTTCTGAAATTACGGGGATATCTTCGCTTCGTATTTCCCCTGTGCTTGTCAAGGGTCGAATACTACGAGGTATGAAGCTAATCCGCAGTGTATTTGATCTCGTAAGTGCTAGTCTGCACCTTTGTACGGGACTGACTGAATGCTCTATGCAGTTCACTTTTCAGAGTCGTGGGACCAACGCCGTCAGGGCACTCTAGCCGTAGTGCTGTCTCTGGGTCTTCTAGGGCTTTACGTTGGCCCCAGTGGCCCGGCACACGACGAGCCTGGTGCCGCTGTTGCGATCTTCATGGCCCCCATTGGGTTTGTGGGCACCTGTTTCGGGCTTGCGTCCGCCTATGCGAAGCAGAGGAAATAAGTAGATTAATAATTGGAGTGATATAGGCGCTTCGGGCGAGGGTGTGGCTGGCAGCTGGGCTGCGGCTGGTGGCCCTTCGGACCTCTTATTGATAAGGCCCGCCTGCCCTGTATCTGCAGCCCTCTGGCCCTCCAGAGCTCTCTTTCTTCTTTCTTCTTTAGGTAAACGTACTCTTAAAATCCATATACTTTGGTGCACATTTCGGGCCTTCGTGCGGTGAAGCCAAAGTGACATCTCAAGAGTCCTAGATGGAGCGGAGTAGGACAGCGCATTTTTCAGCGCAGGGAGCAATAGACGAAGGGTGCTGGACAACTTGAATGTATAGCAACACTAGATTTTCTTTTGAAACTTTCCGCTTCTAGTTTGTTTCTTAATCAAAGTCGAGCACAGCGTGGTTTGACTTCATGCCCGGTGTCTCAAGCACTGGTGATTGAGTGATGTGACGTTGGTGGGACTGATGAGCCGAGATCTTGAGGGGATCAAGAACCCTATAGTGAGTGATGGTGGATGACGTGGCTGGTCTCGTCTGAGCATATCTCGAGGGATAGTCCGCAAGTCGGGAAGCATGCACGGCTTGTGTGCTCTGTATCTGAGAAGGACATGCGTATATATTTAATGCCACCAAGGGCCTGTGTGCTTCTAGCGTTGCATTCTGTGACTTTTGAGCTTGAGCTGATGCTAATTACAAGCATTTCTCAAATTTCTCCTAGCTTGTGCAAGGAAGCGGCTTCTCAGCGTGTCGAACATATCTACTCAAAGTCGCAGAATGAAAGATGTTGCCTGCCATGGCGTCAAATAGAGCAGTCATATAAACTCGTTGCCGATCGTTCAATAAAGTGTCATGCATGAACTTCTCGCACGTGGCATGAAACTCCTTCTCCATGTCCCAAGTAATAGTACGAATGATGTTCTTGGCCAGAAGCGGTGGCACAGAGAGCAGTTTCTCGGTCACAGCGACCGCGTTGACGATGGAAGCATTGATTGTCTTGACCTCATGGACCTCCTTGTCGTACGAGTATAAATCGTTGATAAGAATAGAGTGTCTCACGTAGAGATCGGAAAGCTCGTCGAAGATTGCAAGCTCCTCTTGTGTTTGGTGAACACCACAGCCAAAGCGAATAGCTGCTATCATAAATCTCAACCATAGTTAGCTTATATTCAGAATCAGGAAGACTGGACTTTTCTTACTGTTTTCCGACGTCATGTCGTCTATAAAGCATATAATCGGACAGCTGGTTGTACTGATCCTGCTTGAACGGGGATTTGACACGGCCATCTCTCACGAAAGCCCGAATGGCCTGTATTAGATCAGGTCCCAGGATAGGGTCTGTGTCCAAGACTTCTGTGAAGAATTGTCTGAGGTGTTTGTTCTTTGGCGCCATGGATAGGAATTCGTCCACTACCGTTGTGTCCTGCAGAACGTTAGCTTGAGAAAAGGAAGCTAGCAATTCTATGTCTTACGTCCTGAGTAGCACCACGCTCAATAACGTCTGTGACCATTCTGTCAGAAATATTCAAGGCTCTAATGATACCAAAAGACTTACCGTCGTGAAGAAACAGAAGCAAAACAGATTGAGTCAGTAGTGCCAGCCTGGTTGAACTCGATGTTGGGTAGAGATATGTGCAGCACGAAACAGCGTCTTCGACAAGCTCGTCAATCTTCCATTTGCACCGGTTATCCTCCATCTCCATAGGTAGCTTGCCACGCTCCGAAACCTTGCCAAGGCTGATTTGCGTGACCAGATACCGTCCAGCCTTTTCTGCATGAGCCCAGAACTTGGATTGCCTGACCCAAGGCAGAGAGGTATGCCACGGAACGCCTAGTTTCTCGGGATAGAGTACTAGAGGAGCATCTTCAGGGACATTTTCCTCGCGGAAGAGAGAGGCAAAGTCCAAATCTGGCTTTCCAACAGGATCAGGTCCCACAGGATCGAAGGTACAGGTTAAAGGTCTGATAGGGAAGTCTTTGCAAGGCATTGTTTAAGGTATGTGGATGATCTGAGAAGCTGAGAAGAACGCATGTGACGCACGGGTTAATTTAAATAGTGTTCATAATTGCGCCATCCAAAGAATTTATGTCTTCTCAATTGTGGCAAGACTGCATGACTTCTCGCCGCTGCCGCTTTTGGCGGGGCATCCTTGGGAGAAGGATTCTGATACCTGATGGTAAGGTAGGAAATACCCACTTGAGTACTGTTGTAAGAATGATTAAGTGGGTATGAGAAATCCTATAGCGGTGGGGCTGAATGTAATACACAGCTGCAGGTAGACCTTGCTTACATGCCTATGAATCAAACAATTGAGTACTTAACCTTGTTCCGCTAAGCTAACACTCAGTCGCTCTAGTCACTTTGCAGTGCTCTCCCTCTGCACTGCTCTTCCACCTATACCACGTTGGTGGAGGCGAAAGGGCCATGGGCTGATTGCGGAAGCGTCGGTACGGGACGACCCTATAACGGCTACCGCCATCATGGTAGGGGTAGAAAGAAGCTGGTAAGGTTTACCGAAACTTCACAATGGTTTTCATTGAATGATTTTCATTTTTTGGTGATTAGTTGTCTAGTCTGACACTTCATGATTGTAGACTGATAGGTTATAGATGAATTGCGCAGCCTTCACCGCTCTTCTTGGAAGGACTGCGGGTTACAGGAAGAAGGAATTCGCCAAGAAGATCCAAGACAAGGCTAAAGGCGAGCTAATGTGACGCCTACAGCAAGCTGGTATGTTTGATGTGAGGAAGTGGATACATTTCCATCTCGTGTTCCGCAGCAAGCTGTGGTCGAAGTCCAGTCCGCCTTGGAGACATTGACTATTACAGTCTCCTCGGCGAGTTCCAAAGTATTCGCCGAATCCAAGGTCGTGTTGTCGACCAGCAGCACCATTGGGCGGCAATCTTTCATGATTGCCACTGACCTTGCTTTTGAGTCGAGATCCGCGTCAACGGGTACGTAGATCATGCCGGTATACATGATCGCCAGAATTGAGCATATGCAGTCTGTTGTGCGGTCTTGAAACACAGCAACGACTACATTATCGTCAAACCCCAATTCCAGTAGCTCGCATGCTATGTCCATCACACGGTTGAGCATCTGCTGGTACGTGATCGAACACCCATGTCCGAGAAATGGATTAAAAGCTGCGCCTTCCCTGAGTTCAATCTATCAAGACAGAGCTCAATTGGGGAGTATTATAGGATCCTTGCGAACAAGCTTCTGAGCGATCGTTGTGAGCCGGTCGTATGGGTTGGAGGGATAAGCATGATGACCTGGATTTATAGTCTCTTTGGCTGGGAAACTGCCATGGTAAGTCAGACTGCCGTTAAACATTAGAAGAAATCCACTAACACTAGCCACAGGACCAGACAATGATACAGAGTAGTAAGCTCAATGAAGTGCGGATCAGTGCAACAACCGGGGATTGAGTACACCCTAGGGACACCGGTCATAACAAGGTCCTAATGGAGAAGAAAAGATACCATCGGAAATTTTGATACGTTGCTTCTCATGTGACCGATGAATTTCAGACAGGGAAATGTTGCTAATAGCGTTGATATGTGGAGGAAGATCCTTGAATGGGGGAAAATGCTTCCTGTGTTTTGAGCGGCCAGCTCGTCAATAACACTGGCTGCTACATTTTGAGTATTGTTATTATTAATCAACACATCCACCATGTCTGGGGTTGTATGAGCTTCCTTCCCCGACCTACTGCAAAGACGGATCAATCTGAAAATCTGAGGATGACATGCCCATTCAATCAATACAAACGCCCAATTCCGGAGGGCATCGGCAGAGGACCCGAGTGATGCAGCTTGGCCCAGAACAGAGTTTTGTCAACACTTCCAGAGAGGATCAACTACAAGTGCAAGCTTTTCCCCGGAAGTTTAATGTTATCTCGCTGAACAGGGCACAGAATAACTTCTGCCTTATGCAAGCGTCAGGCAGAAGCTTATTCCAGTAGCAAATTGGGCTAGTACGGCACCACCATGAACAGGGCGAGTTGCTGACGGTCCAGGCAGCTGTTTTTCCTAAGGTACCTAGGTACCTCAACACCAATTTATCGGCAGCGTATTTGAAGACAGACGGTGCACATATTTGAGACAGGCGCCATCAAGGACTGGTACGATTAACGGCCCCGCATGTCTGCAGTTTCTACGAGGTTTGGAAAACCTCGGAGTTCAAATTGTCCACGCCCACCCCATGCGCGCAGATTCGCCACCCGCTCACTACAATGTACTGTGACAACCAGGACGGCTCGTCACTCTTCAGCCTCCCGGGCGAAGTTCGCGAGATCGTTTACTCGTTTACTCTGAGCTTCCGCTATAGCGACTTCGAGTTCAGCAGCAGACCCTTCTACAATTTCGGCGGGGAATCCGCCTTCTCCAGACCACTGCCGGCGCTGATGCTGACATGCAAGCGGGCATATGCCGAGCTGCGGGCCAGGGTCCAAGAAGAAGCCGTCCTGCGGGCATGCATGTTCGAGCACGGGAGAAGGATCGGGCTTGCGGTGTACGGGACGCTGAGGATCCCGAGATTAAGAAGGCTTGTCTTTCACGTTGCGATGGAACACGCCAACTGGAATACCTGGGTCAAGTTCTTTGGCCATGTGTTGGAGTCTGCGGAAGGGCTCAAAGAGCTGGTGATTGATTGGGAGCCCAGGAGGTCTCCGTCGGCGACGCGGGTTGGTTTCATGGCTCAGCATGAGGATAGGATGGAGAAGAGGCTGTTCAAGGCTGTGGCCGGGGCGCCGCATCTCGAAAGTCTCAGGATCCACGGAGACATCCCAGCTCATTGGGCCGAGGAGCTCGGTCAGATGCTGGGCGGGAACGTCAGGATGGTGTGTGTGAAGGAGAGGTGGTGGCTGGAGGATTGGGAATGTGGCTGAGGGCACAATATGTATTTGATGACGACTCTTCGTCCAAGGACATGAGATGGTCGGTGACATGAGACTTCGGCATTGTCTGAGGGTGCCTCAGGAACCGGGGACTTGCCCGTATGAACTCCGCAACGAATATTTGGTTTCATGTGTGTATGTATGTAGATGCCAGGGCTAGGTAAATGGTGGCATCGAGGCGGGGAAGAAAAGCAATCGTCCGAGACATGGGAGAAATATCAAAATATACCCAGACACTGGACTTCCCAAGGAACCTGGGGTGAATTGTTTGCTTATTTTACAGCAACCCTGCCAAGGGTCCCACGGATGGGCGCCCTGACCAGCAGCAGGACTACGGCAGGTCATCTCGAACTCGGCCGAACACCGACACACCAGCCCAGCCAATCTGGGTCCATGCAATAGCAAAGCCCATCCCTACCGCAGACTGCAACACGTCGATATCCTCCCGCCATGAGTGGTGGACACCAAGCTCACCCTTTGGCCTGTAGGCTGCCCAAGGTAGTGTGTGGAACAGTCCCATTACTCTGCCCCGGATCACCCCTGCTCGTAATTGGAGCTCATCGAGCACACCGCGAACGCTGATCAGCAAAGGAGTCGTGGCACTCTATTTGTGACTAGATAATTGAGTGACAGATGTCTGGGCTATGCAGAAAGTCCATGGCTCCGAGGTCAAGGTTGGTTGCATGCATGCAGGCATGCAATAGGAGGGCCGTGATTAGCTCCAGGAGGGCGAGCTATATCAGGACAAGCCTCTCGGGCCAGATCTGACGCCTGGTGGCCTCCACAAAGCTTATTAGATCGAGCCGTCTGAGCCAACGACAGATGGAGATACAGCCAGGGTGCGACCCGGCTGCCGGGACGGGTTGCACAGGGCTGATTGCCCAGGCACACACATACAGTACACAACAAGCGCAGACTACTTGTACCACGACGTGCCCTGCTCAGGTGGATCTCGCGGGTGTGGGAGCGGAAGTGGAAGTGGGAGTGGAAGTGGGCGTGGGGTTGTTTACTTCAAGCTGAGGCCGAGACAGCTGGATGGATGCAGTGCCAAAGTCGGATCCAGTCAGTCAGCCAGCCAGCCAGCATGACTTGTTTACCGAGGAGATCGGCTGACTGTCCGAACAGGCTGTCACAACCCGAAGCAATGTTCGGTAATAACTGTGTGCGTTGCAGTCACGGTGCCGCTCGACCCACAGGTCTGCCAGACGAAGCAGCAATTGACATGTGGCAGGGTTGGTAGAAGGAAAGTGATAAAGTACAAAGTAAAAAATATCGAGACGAGATGAAATGAGGATTCGCGGTTCCTGCCGCCCAGGGCAAATTTCAGGGTCTCAGGCCCTCTCCACTGCATATGCCATGTACTACTGGACTACTATATATAACGAAAGTAGTGTCCATCACGTTAATGGCGCGCTACTGTACGCCAGACACGACCACGAGGTAGACACGGTAGACTAGTGCGGTTCCAATGCCCCAGACTGATGGAGCGATGGAGTTTACTGTAGATAGATGCGTGAGATGAAGTGACGCGTGCGAAAAGGGGCGTAATATCTAGGCGCAATGGAGCGAGCACATGTTGACAAATAAACCTCCAGGACAGGCAGGGCCCAGGCTGAGAGTCCACACTATCGTCATCTCTGCAAGGTTAGGTGGGGCCATGTTAGAGCAGAGCACCTACGGCTGTGTGTTTCCTTCTTTCTGCCCCCTTGCCGAGCCACGCGAACCATGCACACCGCTACTGCCCTGGTTGACCGACGGAAACGGCAGGCGGTGGGAGACGGACACCAAGCAGCGACCCGCACGTGCGGTCAACCAACAGCCAGCAATGCTTTGAGGTCCAGCCAGGTTCCAGTTCCCCGTCCCCGTCAGCACCTTCCCAGCTTCCACGGCCGATCTTCACCTGCCGCGGCAGCTGCCCCTGCCAGTTGCCCCTGCCGGCCTGCAGGCTTGGTCCATGACCCTCCAAGGCCCTGCCCTGTCTCCGCCCCCGTCTCCTCCCCCGTCCGTCCCCTGTCCTCATCTGATTGCTCCGTTAATTTTGGCACCACTGCGAAACCGCCTTGATGACGTGCCGTTTCGGCTAAATTTCTTTCTCGGCGTGCGTGCAGTGCGCCTGTGCTGTGTGCTGCAGTCAGTCAATCTCAAGCCAGTCAGGCAAGTGCGTGCGGTGCAACACTTCCCGCGCCTGCCCAGTCAGCCAGTCAGGCCAGCCAGCCAGTGAGTGCCGGCCCTGTCCTTTTCCTTTGACCAGGCCAACCCAGGGCCAACCAGACCCCGGCTCCAAAACCTGTCGGCTCTATCCAATTTTCTCCTGAAGGAGACAGACGACAGATCCCAATCTCCTTTTTGGGCCCATCTTCTGGACCCCTCGACCTCGACCTCGACTCCTCAGCCTCGACTCGTCCACCACCAACGCCCTCCTCCAATATCGTCATCAATTTGCTCGTCTCCATAGGCGTTCAAGTTTTTTTCTTTATTCTTTGTGTCCCTACTTTACCTCTTCTCTCCCTTTAATCCTCTCGCCTCTCCTCCGCACCCCCCGTCCCCCCTCCAGCTCATCACCCGCGAGCCAGCTGCACCACCGCTCGACCCTGTCGTTCGTTCACCTGGTGTTGGTTCCGTACCACTGACGAGCCCTATTCCCTCCCATACAACGACTCGGATCGATCTAGTCTCGACCGAAAACCCCCCAAGTCGCCTCCACCATGTCTGCAACAAAGGAAAACCAGCGGGACTCGGGCGAGGAGGACAGGAAGCTCGAGGGCGGTGTCCTCCGACAGGATCCTGCTCCTCCTGCGCCCAAGGCCAGCGGCCTTCACCCCGCCGTCTACATCGGGTACGTGTACTCCTCCGAAAGTCTAGCGCGCACTTCAATCGACAGGGCCCCGCGCCATGTATGTGGTGCTGTCGATGGCGGCGCCGGAGTTGGCGATGATGCGCTGCATACTGTGGACCACCTGGGGACTACGATACTGACTGATTGATGCCGTTGCAGTGTTTGGATTGCCTGTAGCTCTGGTGTTATCATCTTTAACAAATGGGTTCTGGCGACCGCAAAATTCAGTGAGTCCTCCACCGCGACGTTCAGTCCTTCTTTGCGAGACAACCTGTCTCATAGTTTTGCTTCCTACAAATTGCAACCGCTAACAAGACATCCTCATCGTACAGACTTCCGTAAGACCTCGATCCCCTGTGTCCGCGAGACCAGCAGCTCGCCTCCGAGACCAAAAGACACCCAATTGACATGACTGTGTGACAGCACTCTTCCTGACGACATGGCACATGGTCTTCGCCACCACCATGACCCAGATCATGGCTAAGTGCACCTCCACGCTCGACTCTCGGCACAAGGTCCCCATGACCACCCAGACCTACATGTGAGTTGTGTCCAGGCCCGCGCCGTTGGGACCGTCGAGGGCAGCGGGCGCGAAATAACTTCCACGGATTCGATGCTAATGCTGGCCACCTCCCAGGCGTGCTATTGTCCCCATCGGTATCATGTTCAGCTTGTCTCTGATCTGTGGCAACGTCGCCTACCTGTACCTCTCGGTCTCTTTCATCCAGATGCTGAAGGCCACCAACGCCGTCGTCACCCTGTTCGCCACCTGGGCTTTCGGCATTGCCCCTCCAAACATGAAGGTGCTTGGAAACGTCGGTA
Source organism: Diaporthe eres (assembly GCA_022225955.2). NCBI lineage: Eukaryota > Fungi > Ascomycota > Sordariomycetes > Diaporthales > Diaporthaceae > Diaporthe > Diaporthe eres. The sequence goes on along the minus strand of JAKJXM020000016.1, from coordinate 125,731 downwards.
TCATCGTCCTTGGCGTCGTTATCGCTTCCTTCGGCGAGATCAAGTTCGACCTGATCGGCTTCATCTGTACGTGACTGTGATTTCTTGCTGGCCGCGTTGGTTTCTGTCGCCGTGGGTCTCCTGCTGACTTGTGCGTGTTTGTGTGTTGTAGACCAGTGCAGTGGTATCGTCTTTGAGGCTCTGCGTCTCGTCATGATCCAGCGCATGCTGAGCTCCGCTGAGTTCAAGATGGACCCTCTTGTCTCCCTCTACTACTACGCCCCGGCGTGTGCTGTCATCAACGGCGTGGTCACCCTGTTCGTTGAGATCCCTCGCATGGGCATGGCCGATATCTACAGCGTCGGCATCTTCACGCTCCTTGCGAACGCCTTTGTCGCCTTCCTGCTCAACGTCTCTGTCGTCTTCCTGGTACGTGGAATCCCGGCTACTGTGTCGACCCCCCGAACGACCCAACTGGCAATACTGACTCGTGTGACCCTGTAGATTGGCAAGACCTCTGCCGTTGTTCTTACCATGTCCGGTATTCTCAAGGACATTCTCCTCGTCATCGCCTCCCTCGTCATCTTCATGGACCCCGTCACCCTCCAGCAGTACTTCGGCTACTCGATCGCCCTCGCCGGTCTCTGCTACTACAAGCTCGGCGCCGAGAAGATTCAGTCCACCTTCGTCGATGCGCGCCTGTCACTGGCGACCATGCGACAGAACCACCCCGCTCGTGCCAAGGGTGCCGTGGGCTTCATGGTCTTCGGCGCCATCCTCCTTGGCGCCTACGTTTTCTGGCCAAGCCTGCACATGCCCGCGGCCGTCACGACACCACCTGCGGCTTAAACAGGCACATACAAAGAACTGTCGTCTGGGGTCTCGCTTCTCGGGTCGGCGTTTTGATTGAGGCTGGGTTCACTCTGGGGACGGTCAAATGGGAGAGACGGCAATGATTCAATGGGAGCACATGATGGGTAAAGAGTCATTACGGAGAGCAGTTCGGGATGTTGCTCATGACTGGTATAGACTTTTTGGTTGTTTCGTATCCAACGCCAGTGTTGGACGTACATTGATCTTACGCGCATAGAACTTTACTGGCTGGACGACCATACGTTGGCCTTGTGTACTTCGATTTAGACTGCATTTGCGGGTCACGTTGGCCCTTGAAAATGGCCAGGCCATCTGTAGATTATGTGGTAAATAAGATCACAATGTTTTCATGTCAATGTGACTCGGCACGATGTGAGAACCGCTTCCCTTGCGCTCGAACATGATTCTGCAGGATTGTCTTTGGAGTTCAATAGCAGGGGTTGTCATGCGAAGCGCGAGTCCTGGTCCTCTTTGCCATTGCGGATCGAATTAAGAATGACATTCGGGTGGGTTGACACGTGTCTTATGTTCGCTCTACTAAGAAGAGTCCCATGAAAAGCAGGCGCGAACTCTCGTCGACTCTTGTGGGTTTCAGGTTGAGTGCCCATCGGTAGGCCGGTATGTGGGTGTATATATATACTCATGCGCATATCTGGGCTCCTAGTCCTTCTTCTTGCTGAAATTGGGCAGGCCGATCCATAGTAGCAACAGGACTCCCAGCAATGCCAAGATGACAGGCTGAAGCACGCCGACGCCCTTGGACTGGGCGATGGCGCCAACAGCAAACGGCAGGATGGCCGCGCCGCCGCCGCCAAAGGCAGCGGCGAAGCCCACGGCGCTGACGTGCAGGTGCTTCGGCAGCGACTTGGTGGCGGCGACGACGACGGCGGGGAACAGGGGCCCGAGGAAGAAGCCCTGTAGCGAGACGGCGACGGCGGAGACGATGAACTGCGGGACGAGCCAGAAGAGGAGCTCAAGGCCCATGGCGGCGGGGAGGTATATCTGGTGGGAGGTTAGCTATATGTAAGCCATTAGGCGCAGGGGTAAGTGAGTGGGTGGGCAGGGGGGAGACATATCACATACCATGACAGCCAGTCTCTCACCTAGCATGGGCGTGATGAAGCCTAGGACGACTCGCCCTACCGTGATACTAGTACCTGTTAATCACCTGCTACGGATCTCAAAGTGATGTATTCTCCAAACTATGACAGACGGGGGATCGTGAAAAGAGAAGAATGGTGCTCACCCCATCCAGAACCCAGTGGCTGTCATCCCTGAAGCGAACGGCTCCCCGTTGCGCACCTCGATCATGAACTTGACGATCCAGCCGCCGAGCGCCACTTCCACTCCAACATAGCACAGCAAGAAGACAGCGCAGAGCCACGTCACGCGGGCTGCCGGCATCTTCAGGAGAGCCTCCTTCAGGCTCGAATTCCCGGCGTTGTCTGTGGTCTTGGGGTGGGAGTCGAGGAACGCCTTGCCCGTGGCCTTCCAGAAAGCTGACACAGTGACGCCCAGCTCGATGGCGGCGGCGCCGATCATGATGTAGTAGAAGTGGTACCATTGCAGGTTCGCCTTCGTGATCATGGAGGTCGCGATCAGAGGGGCCAAGACTCCACCCGCACCGTAAAAGGCATGCATCACGCCCAGGACTTGATTTGCCTGCGCCATGTTGCCAATCCAGGCGTTCCAAGCGGCATCACCCAGCCCGTTGCCAAAGCCGGCCAGCACGTACACGACCACAAGAACAGGGTACGGCGGGTGCACGCAGGCGATAACGTAGGCGATGATATGGAAGGAGGAGGTAAGAATGGCGACGCCCCGCTGGCCGTACTTCTGATGGATCGAGTTGTTGAGGAGGGCAGACAGCGTGTAGCCGACAAAGGGTGAGAGAAAGATCAACGAGACGAGCGTGTACTCGAGGCGGTAGTACGTGCCCAGGTACGGGATGAGGGCACCGTAGGCGGCATCGTTCATGCCCATGACGAGCAGCGACCAGAACGCGGCGAACACCCGGAACACGTGCGACCGCGACTGGTTCCATCTCTCGACCGTGTGCGACACCGTCGTCGGGGCCGGGAGCGAGGAGATGCTGTCGTGGTTGCTGGGGGGCCCGTCGTTGCTCGCCCGGGGGCTGCTGTCCTTCCCAAGCGTCCTGCCCGGTCTGGCAGGGCCTGTTCCGTTGTCGAAGCTATGCTGCTCCGCCAGCGGTGGCGGCCCGCTGAGCTTGTGCACGGGGGCTTCCTGGAGCTCTACCGTCGCGGTTGAGGACCCGCCCGACATGACGTCGTCCGGGAGCACCTTCTGGCGCCTCTCAGATCTTGAAAGTACGAGGGATGGCTGGCGACCCGACGCGCTGTACGCAACGCAGCAGCGTGTCTGGTTTGGGCAAGGGAGCTGCGTAGGCTGGCCGCTGAGGCTGTGTATCAAAGTCAGGCTGGAGTTTGCAGGAAGTTTTGTCTTGATTTCCTGGGTGTATATTTCCCCTTGGAAGTTCTGTTGTCTTTTTCTGGGTATATATATACCCGTTTGGAGAGTAGACGCACGCTGTCTTTATATTTATACACACGCAGCTTCACCGGCCCGGGCAGGTCGACTCGTGAAGTTCTGGCGGTGTCGTCGAGGCAAGTCGCACAGTGACGCCAGCATCATTGTGGAGCAGGAATTCTCGCTGGTATTGTAACTCCTTTGGGGCAGCGCTCGAGCTCGCCTGGAACGGCGGAGAATATGCCAAGAGGCGGCCCAGTAAGATTTTGACCCAGGCGATCTCTGTGGAGAAACCCTGCACGGGCAACCCGCCGCAGAGCGGACAACAGTCGACTAACACTCGTAAGGCCAGACCACTGCTCGAGGCGAGTCGCCGGCTTGAATCGGCTAAACATCGGCAAGGCTTTGTCATCGTCGGACGGCATACGACCTCCTTTTTCGTCCATTTCGGCCCGCTGTCCCCCGACCTCAATGGAATGTGTGCAGTCATACGGGGAAAGAACAGCCTGTCATCGAGAGATTTGGGAGCAGATTCAATGCTGTGCCAGGTATGTGTGTGTGTGTGTGTGTGTGCGTGAGTCACGATCTCCAATGAGCGAGCTTTCCTCAATATTTTTGTCGGTGCTACCTTGTCGATCCCTCTAGTTCTTTGGCTGCAGAGCAGTAGGTGGACTATTAGTAAGATGCGGTTCCCCAACACTATTGAAATAAATTAATCCAATGGAGTTGAGAGATGGCAGCTTCACTGAATAATCTGGGCAAGGATATTAGCACCACAGCATAGGGATAAATGGTAAGAGTGGACATTCGAGCTTACAAATAGTTGATTATTCGGCTGCGACTCAGCCTACGCCGTGTGAATCATTTTCTATTCTAGCCCAAGCAGTCTTGGCATTTTGACGATCCGGGGATCGTGTATCGAGAGCCAGTCATCATTGCTGACGGTGTAGATGCCCAATGCAGCCCGTCTCATCCATTGGCTGCTGATGCTTCTTCCCAGAAGACCAACACTACCTAACGAGTTGTCACACTCACAGACAGAGGAGACGGATAGGTAGGCAGATGATGATATTGCTTCTGGCTCGGACGACGGCATGGTTCAATGACTGCACACTGGCTTCTATTTGACCCTGATCGTCATTGTTTTCCCTAGTGGCCTCCCAGCTCCAGCCCAGAAATGCTGTGGGTGTGGACATTCTTTCCCGTGCTTTCACTGCCCATTCAAGGTTGCATGGTTCTGCATCGAATGCTCGTGTCCACTCAAAGACACAACAGGGCATTTCGGGGTAGGCACCCCCTAATCTTATCCTAACGTTCCAAATAGTCATCTCGCGGAGGCTTGCAATAATTGAATTGCAAGTCCTGGCGAGTCAAGGTGTTGCCCCTGGCGATGAGTGCCACCGCACAGTTGTGTCTCAGTTTGCCTATTCAAAGGTTGCGGAAGAGTTCGGGAGGAGGTGTGGCACGGAGTCTGTCCTTGGCAGCCTGGGGGCATCCCTGGATATCATCCTGTAAGATATCTAGTGTCAGCATCATCGAATGAGACAAGACAAGAGCAGTTGATAGAACTCACGATGTTGCGGCAGAGCTTGACGGCAGACAATGCCTTGTCGAGCTGCTCAGAGCGAGGCGGCCTTGGGATGATAGCACCCGGGTTGCTCCAATGAGTGAGCCTGTTGCGGCAGATGTACACGACCTGCAGTATGTTGTATCGGTGGACGGTCGATGCCATGAAGTTGTCATTCCTGCGCATGGTGTGGAAGTAGGCATCGGCGGCGCCGTTGCCGTCGTACCTCACCTTTGCGTCCCCGTGGATGATCGCAAGCTTGTGATCGCGCAGAGAGAACGTGATCTGTCCCTCCTTTTTGTGCTCAACGAGCATCCGAACTGGCGCTCCTGCCTGGCGCCACCACTGGGTCGCTCGAGGCGCAGTTTGGCGGTGGAGATGACGCTCCGAGAAGCTGCGGGGCTGCGGCTTTCCAGCCCGCTTTTGACTCACTGGGAGTGACTCCCGCAGTGTGCCAAACGTGTAAGCACAGTAGTTTGCAGAGCGTCTCGTCATTTGGTCATCAGCCGCCTCGCAGAATTGGCCTGGCTGCCAACCGTCGGCGAAGATGAGGTCGAGGAACTTCGTGAATTCTTCATCGCTCACCGCAGAGTTAGGCAGGATTCGATATTTGACGAGCTGGAGCACATCTCTCATGGATTCCTTGACCTCGTCGGTCAGGTTGGCTCGGTCCTGAACCATGCCGCCGGGCTGGAGGACTATCATCGGACCAGCAGCCTGGCTTGGACTGACGGGTGAATCAGGACGGTTGTTTGGCTGAGCAGCAAGTGCCGCGGGACCAACTACATCGTACGGCGGTGGAGGGTCATCCATCTGGACTGGCGTTAGTGATATCCAAGCAGTGACAGTATCACGACTGGCTTACCTTGCTATTTGGCAGCGACTGCTTCCAGGTAGTTGAGAAGAATGTCCGCTTGATCCAAGCGAGACTCCACGGGGGCAAGCCGCTGTCGTGGCGAGATCGCGCGCGCTTGGGAAGTGATGCTGGAAGATAGCAATCTTGTTTTCTTGGTACTAGCTGAGACAACCTTCTCTTTGCCAAGCGAGACCAAAGGAAGACGCTGTTTCGCTGTGGTTGTGGTAGACGGTTTGTAGGCTTCCAAGGGAAGGGTTCTCAGGTTGCGATGGCGAAGTTTGCGGAGAGTTGGAACGCCTGACTTCTTGCCGAGTGAGTCGGGACGCAGGGGAAGCTTTTCTGAGGTGGTTGCAGACGGTTTGCAAGCCTGCAGGAAGAGCTTCTCGTGGGGAGATACAAACCGCGGTCTCGTTCAGCTCTTTGCGACGGGCGTTTGACCTCGAAAACGAAGAATTTAAATGGCAGCCTGTTACAGACGAGGCAAAATATGATGACTTGAAAGTTTTCTCAAACGATCAGCATAGGAAAACCACTGCCACTTTTTGGGTAAGGAAGAGAAACTCCACGAAGTGCTGCAAACGAAGGCCGACATGAGGATTGAAAGTTATGCAAGCTTTGGTTTTCCCAGTCCTGAAAACAAGGAGCTCATCTCACGAAGGCACATTCTATCTACTCGCGTTTGCCGTCTTGGGGGCTCTCGATGGCAAATCAAGTCGTGAAGCATTCGTAGAACTGAGAAACCGTTTTCATTATGCTGCTTTAACGCTTGCTCTGTCTACACGATCGACTCCGTCTCAAAGTAGGGATTATTGGGGTCATAAGGAAACTTCCTCACGACCACATCACCAGTGTATCCCCACAGATCAGCCTCGCCCGGGGCGTAGTCGATCTCACACGTTCCTTGCTCGCTCTTCTGGCCGAAAAGCTCCACCGCAGAAGTATTTCCATCTTTGTAGTTGATCCTGACCATGTTGACAGTGTTGCGGCTCTGATCACCGGTGAAGTAGTTGCTCGGCATAAACTGCATGCCCGAGTGGGCCGTGGTGAAAACGGTATTCGGCAGGTCACCCGTGTGGGGAACTGTCCGCTGGCATTAGAATGTATCGAAATAGCAAAAATACGGGCAGTACTCACCATGATGCATTCCCAAGTTGGACCAGACGACCAAGTCCTCTTGCTCCAGACTCTCTCCGTCAAAGAAATCGTCGAAGTTGATAGGAGGGTCGTATACATCCTGACTGTTGAATCTGTGAGCGCTCTTGGGCTCGGTGTCCTTGCGCTTTGTGACCTGGAGGTCGTGTTCGGCCCAATGTGCTGCATTGACCAAATTACTGCTGTTCTGCACAGTCAAGTGTGCCAAGCCCGTATACGGCAGAACTAGGTACGAGTGTGTCAGTGTGTCTTCTCTGTAGTCTCCATCATGCGACGTCGTTCGGGCGCCTGGGGGTGGAGACTGAACCTACTTCTGTATCCGCGGTATTCACCATACTGGTTTTTCTCGTCCTGATTAACGACAATCACCTGAGTCTGTCCGTTGAAATCCCAGTTGAGCCGGCCATCATCTTCAGTCTCTATGAAAGACCGCTCAAGTTTCATCGTGTTCCGAGTTTTGTTGCCTGACCAGGGATAGGTGGTGGTGACGGGCTTTTGACTCATCAATTGGACACTATTCTCTGTTCCAAGGATGTCCTATAAAGATATCATGTTAGCAGTCTGTCAAGCGCACGAAATCAACAGCTGGTGGTCATGAGCAGGCTCAACCCCCGATCCCCGGGGTTTATGTCAGAGAGATTGGTGAATAGTAGGCGTCGGTCAATGACTCAATAGAGAAAGGGCCAGGAGTCACTCACAAAGTCAACTTTCCAGTTAAGTACGTGATCGTGCATCGATCCGCTCAGATGGTCGTGTATCTGGAATCCGTAGTCTTGATTTTGCGCAAAGTATGCAGACTGAATATAGCCGGAGGCGCGAACCTCGACCGCGATCGAGCCGTCCATGAAAAACGTATAGGTAAACATGTAATCGTAGTTGCCTACTGTGGACACGGAACGGACGGAAAAGTACGTGTTCTTGGTCACAGACACATAATTCGACGTGCTGTGGCGCTGAATGGGAAAGTCGGCGTCGTATTCGAACAGGCAGATGCTGTTAATGTGGGTGTGTGTGGTTTCAGACACATAAAAGGATGTGTTGAGATATGTTGCGTACGTGGGACAGTCGTATCCCGGCACGAGCTCAAAGGCATAAGGTCCAAAGCCGTAGTACGTGTCGAGATATGATGTTCCCGATTGCACGGGATCATTGCCGGCGTAGTGGGCAAGTGCCTCCTGCAGAGCCAGCTCGTAAATTAGTCGCTCTCCCTTGTACCGGATATCGTGGAGTGAAATGCCTGTGTCGCGCGAGAATCCGATGTAGAAGCTGAAGTCCATCCACTCGATGTATTTCTGTTCTCGGTCGACGCCAAACCGGGAGCCCGCTGGCGAAACCATCGTTGGCGGGAAGAGGGTATCCATTGGCATAACCGGGCCCTGCTGGTCCGTCCCGGCCCAAGTACCTTCGACATTGGCACCGAGCTTCTCAAACCCTTCACTCCAATAAGCAGTACGGAAGTCTTCGGTGGTCTCGTAGAAGACCCCGTTATAAAGCCATCCCCCGAGGCTCCACTGGCTAGGATCCCGCCCGGTTACGTCAGATTTGAAGAATAACCCTAGAGGCAGAAGCGTCTCCGCGTCGAAGTCGTCCTGAGGTATGTTCCAGAATGTGTCCCACCGGATGATTCTTCCGTCATCCTGCCAATAGGGATCGATACCGAAGACGTCGAGGGTATCGTTGTCCAATCCCATGGCTGTGCCGTTCCAGAGATCGAGGGTGATGTCTGCGATGGAGGAAGTAATTGGGTAAATCCACTCGCTGAACAGCTTTTCAGCGTCTGCTTCCAGATTACGCACTTTTCCACCACTGTTCTTGGTCAATGGATAGGCAAGAGGAGTCCAAGTGGTTGTCGAGTTGTCCAATGGGAGAGGGCCGACCATGATTTCTTGGTAGTATGGCTCCTCAAATGCCCGCATGTCCAGAATTGCTTTCGCCCATTTCGGTGGTGTTGACGCGGCGCCATCAATATACGGCAATACATCAGACTTATTCGGCTGGATTGCCTCAACGAGCAACCTGGTGGGATGAATCAGAAGGCGTCCCTGAGTTCCGAAAGCGATGGGTGCGCTGGTTACTTACACCGTGTTGTCCCACTCCGTCGCGTTCTCTGTGGTGGTCAAATTGAATTCGGGCTGGCTGAATAGCCATGCGACAACGGCAGCCGCATCGGCCTCCTCAATCTCAGCCCACACGTTCACCTTGGGCGCAGAGAGCTCGGCCGCCAGTGTTCCGACACAGGATTCAGTCTCGTTGGAAGCCGATGGAACGGCCCGACGAAGATGGTCTCTCTTTCCCCTGAGCACATCTGATATTGCCTTGCGACCTTGGCCCTTTCGGACCCAGGATGCTTTGGGTTCAGGTGATGGTAGGGCAAGGACATGCTCAGTTAACGACGCGAGCGTGATCAAATAGGCGCTCAGACCGCCAATGGCGGATTTATTCTTCGAGAGCCTCATCGTGAATTGAGCAGTTCTTCTCGGCTATAATCAGCACACCAAAGAAGTTTGCTGAGTGTATGGCCGAGACAATAGGTCAGCTGCGAGAGGGGTTCGGGGGATCTGGATCAGCAGTCCTCGACTCTATATATTCAAGAGACATCGCCAGAGCCCTGCGAGAGGCTTTATTTCTCGTGGGCAAGCAGTCCAATCAGGGATCTGCCCATGGATTTAACGTTATTGTATTTCGTAGCAAAGGATAAGCTATCCTATCCTAGTCATCGTCCTCGAGCATATATCTACTGCCCATATCTTATCAAGAATGACCCCGAAGGCTGGACTCGGAGGTGACGGCCCACACCAGCTTGACCGGCACAATCGGTGCAGGGGGGGGGGGGTCTTTTTGCACTAGCTTGATGACTAGGACTTGTGTGCATAACGCCACCGAGTTGTTTGTGACACGAGGGGCCGAAGGACCGGCTCGGCGGTTGCCCTGCGGTACAACCTCACGCAGTAGGCAATTGGCTGCCTGATTATGCAATGTCTCACGTCGCGGCTTACATATACCTGGGTAGCTACATATATACGTGTGGGGCGATTTCAGCTCATAATCCTCAGTTCCGAAGCACAACAGCGTGGCTGAGGGGTTGGCGGTAAGGACAATGTTTACGACGAATGAGCAAAGTGGGGAGGTCAGGGAGGGGCTTGGTATGCAGAGGGCGATAGCTTGCCTGTTCTGTACGGTCTGGCAATGTGATCACGGAGATGCCACTTGCGATACGGCAAGTTAGGCGGAGAACGTCGGGCCAGAGACGCCATGGGAGGAAAGAAAAATACTTGATGTTCGATAGTGCTGATCAATCTCTCAAAGAAAAAAATCTCCGATGCGTTCTGGTCGCAAGAAACAACTCCAGAGACGCAGCTCCGGCGACGGCGTAGGATAAACTGATAAGACTGGCCGCGTGGACTTTCCGAAAGGAACAACCTTGGAAGGGAAAATGTCTCTTGTTGGGCATTTTACCGGAGCAGCCACAAAATCAGCTCATGGCACTAGTCTACCTAGGCAAAGAAAACCTCCATAGTCTGGTGCACACTAAAGGTAGTCGTTGTGTTTTATAAGTTAGATTGCCAAAGTAAATATTGGCAGCAGAGATAGTAATTGGCAGCCAATATGGTGGGTCCCTGTGCGACACTGCGTAACGGTTCACCAAAAATTTCTCAATCTGTCCAACAGGGCCAGTGCCTCAGGTCTCAGTTTGAAGTGAACACTCGGGCTAAATGAAATCACAACAGTCGAGACAGGACCGCGGGAGCGTTCACATCTGAGGTTTCTCGGCCCGACTCAGGGAAGGACCCGGTGACCCCATTCCCCAGATTCTGCCATTCCGAGTTTGTGCAGCTATCCAGGCTCTGTTATCAATAGCCGGGGTCGGTTGGTGAGCAAATACAAGACGGTCCGGCAGTCCGGATAGTGTTGATTGTCCCATTAACGCGTCTTGCTCCACTCATGATTATCTTTGTCCTCTAACTAAATCGTCGCCGGGGGGAATCCCTGCTAGCGGCGATAAGCAGCGATGTGAGATCCTCAGGCTGGGCAGCATTTGCCAGGACGGACGCTACCTCTCACGAACTATAACGCTTGGCAGTTAAGTGAAGCCTTCGTTCATCTCATCCGCCATCTCCCTCTCTCGACAGCAACCCTGGCCCTTGATCTGAGAATGACCACATCTGGGCAGTTTTGATCTCTTGAACCAGCCTCCGCCCTGAAGAATCCTGCCGGGACTCCGGGGTAGCCCGAAAACCCGGGACGCCACAAGCGTGTCTGTTACGCGTTCATGTGCTGTCGACAGTCGACTTTCGCCCATCGAGAGCACATCATATCGGCACCAGCAACTCCAAAGGTCAAGGCGGCGTTCAGTGAGGAAGGTCGTTCTCTTCCCACTCGTGTTCCCATGCCTTCGCCATACCCAGCAGCGACTTGTCGCGCGGGGCGTACATATCACCACCTTTGCTCCTTCGCGTCATGTACCTGTGCAGGTACGAAAAGTCCCGGCACACGTGATCCTGATTTGAGTCAAAGTGTTGTCGCTGTGCGCCCTCCCTCCACTTGGTGGGGATCGGTGTCGTGCTCCCGTAGCACATGATGTGCTGGCGAATGGAGTCGATGCAGTGGTCGAGATGGGCTTTTTGCGTGCTGACAGATGTCTCGTTGCCGTAATATTCTGGGTATATCGCTTTCCGCACTTTGTTCTGATCTGGAGTCAGCTGTCATGTCCCACCCGTTATGGATTTAGTCAACATACCAAGCAATGGAGTGTGTGAAACACATCTAGTCCAGCGGTGTATCCGCCATATTCCTCATCGACATACTCATGCCTCCTGTCGCCCCACGCTTCGATAGCTTCAGCTTCAGAAACAGAAAAGTACCGGTCCTCCACGATCTCGTTCCAGTTATCGTCGATCTCGTCTGACAGGTCACCTGTGAACCTCAGGTTCTCCGGCCACCTCGCCTCAGGATCAGTCGCAATCATCCACATGGTACCGTTCTCATCAAACTTCGGGCTGCCGACAAAGCGTTTCACTTCGAGAGGGACTCGTCTCAGGCTCCCTGATGGGAAAGTATCATGTCAGAAGGGCACTCGACCCATAAAGCATACAAGGTACAAACATACACAGATCCGTAGACAACCTGTCTTCATATGTGCCGAATTTACGTATCCCATAGCGCTCGAGGAGCAGGAGAAAAGACGTCAATGCAAACAAGCACGTCAGGATCCACGGGATCATTGAGCTTTGGATCAGCCGGCGCTTGGCTTGCGCGTTTCTTGGTCGCGCAGCTGGATCCCGGTCCATGTCGAAGGATGGTGATCGGACATCCTGGATAAAGGCGTCGGTCTCAGTCTTGTCAAAGCCGTTTCCCTCCCTCTCGTTCATTTCGACCGAGTCTGCAAAGCGAACCCCGACCATGTTGCCAGCAACGTTGTGGTGATCTATATGCAGTGGCGCACTGGCTTCATCTCCGGCGTCTTGTGGATCGATAGGTTGGAGGCGACCACAACATGGGTTGGTAACAGCGAGCCTCACAAGGGGATGCTGCAGGCAAGTGACAGGTTGAGGTGAGTGACAATGGAATCCGGCTTTCCGACTGCTGCCAGCAAACCGCGGTCAACGGTGGTTTGAGTGCGCCTGTCAGGCGGGTCCACTGCCCCTGATTTCGGGTCCAATTAATAAGTCACGCATTGTGGTTGCGCAAGGAGGTGTGGAGCCATCCACGTGCCATCTAAACACCAAGAGACTGTTCAGGGGTCATCGTCATCCTTGGCACAAGTCGCAGCTGCATCCAGAAATGTGACAAGTACAACAGAGTCTCATCAATCGACGTTGGGAACCAGGGAACTTTTTTCTCAGCCAATGATTTATTGTGGTCTACCGCAACTTGAAAGTCCTTTCGAAAACCAGGACTCAGCTAAGACCCATTTTACAGCACGAAAGTGCAAATATCATGCATGGAATCATTAATGCCGGATTACCGGAGTGCTTTAATGTTACAGAAGACCAGCATAATCTCCTTTGGGATAACCTCCAACGGGATATACTCCCTTGTGATAACGCCCTTTCTCCTCCGGGATAACCTCTCCTCACCTTGAGGATAACCTCATTTGATACTACCGGGAACTATCCCCAGGCTGTCTTGAGTCCGTTTGATAAACCGTAGCAGGCTGCCACCACATCCGACAAGAAATGAAATCTAGGTCATACATTTTATCCGAATACCTCCATCATGAAGTGATACTCAATTTTGCTGGAGTCATTGCGGCCTCTGGCGCTCAAGAGTCGACAGCGGTCCGCGAGCATTTCTCCAACAATAGGCGTGCCGCAGAAGAAGACACCGACCTTGAATTCCTCATCGCTCCAGCGCCGGGGGTCCTTCTCGTTCAGGACCGCCTTGTACTTCAGCATCTCCTCATAGTGCGAATCGAGGATGCTGGTGAAGTCTGGCCGGCCAAACAGCGACGGGTTGATCAGCCCCGTGAGCGGGCTCTCGGGGTGTTCAGGCGTGCGGTGCATCTCGAGCAGCCACCGGTAGACATGGGTCGAGATGTTCTTGCGCTTCTGCGTGACGTGCGTGGAGATCCTGATGTCGAGGTGGTGGGCGCTGTCGTGCCTTGCGTGCCATTTCTGGCTGCGGCTGACCTCGTTCAACAGGTCTGAAAGCCAGAGGAGATGGTTCCGGTCGCGGACCATCCAGTGGAAGTCGACTCGTCGGTAGTCATCCGCCAACCTGGACTTCTCAGTCGCCAGCGTGGTCTGGCTAGAGTCCGCCTGGTGCTGGAGAGATGGAGGGGCAACCGGCTTGGCGTCTGCTTTGGCAGAGTTGCTCAAGGCTTCTTTTTCGTTCTTGTGGGCATCCGCGTGTCCGGGATGCCCGTGGGCTGCATCATCCCTGGCTTGGAGGTCGGCAAGGATTCCAGAAAAGGGCGTGACTCCAATACCGGCCCCAACGACGATGGTGTGGCTGAAATCGTAGAAGCGCTGGGCTGGTGCACCAAACGGACCGTTGATCCCGATCTTGATCTCGGCCTTACCACTCTCTCCAGCCAGCTTTCGAAGCTTTCCAGTCCAGTTGCCATCTGTCTTGATGTGAAGTCGCATCTCCTTGCCCACGCAAATGGACACCGTGAAGGGATGCCATTGAAAGTTCCCAAGCTCAGGCACCTGCAGAAAGACATACTGTCCAGCCTGGTATTTCCAAAGCCGCTCGCTCGGGATTGTCGCCTTTACCTCGACAGTCTCGCTGTCCAGGACAGTTAGAGTGGCGGGGATGCGGTGGAATCCAACAGCTATCCGGGTGACCCGCTCAACTAGGACCAGCAGCGTCGGAAACGCAAGCCAGTAGCCGAACATGGGCCACTGCAGGAGCGCGGCAGTCCCATGCGCCATCATCAGGCCGATAATGGGGAACATGAGCAAGTGTCCCAGCTGGAACACCTCGTAGTTCCACTTCCGGACCACGGGCGTGCTCAGCAGCGCCAGGAGATAGAACAAGCCGAGAGTCACGATACCTGTCCAACCGGGCAGAGACCTCACGTATCTCACGTAGGGCCTGGGAACCGCATCCGGGCCCAGCAGAGCCGCCACCTCGTCCTCGTTGCTCTGCCTGCTGCCCCAGTTGAAGCTCCCAGTCAGATGGCCAATCGCATGCAGCGTGGCCAGCGCCAGCGCGACGCAGGACATCTTGATGTGGAAGCTCTGGCCCAGGTCCGAGTTGATGAACCGGCTGACGTAGTACCACTTGCGCATGAAGGTCGAGAAGTACCGCGACATGCTCAGGATCACAAAGAAGAAGGTCGGGTACAGCGCGCCGGCACACGTCTTGGCGAGCACGACCCCCCACCCAAACGCGGCTTGATATTGTGGTGTTGTCGCGTACTTGACGCACTGCCACACGCCAAAGGCGATCTGGAGCGAGACGACCAGGCACAAGAAGGCGATCTCGGGCCCATGGACTGCCCAGTACGATCTCAGCCGCCGCCATACCCCCAGAGAGCGCATGTATGCCTTCTGGGAGGCGTCGGCCTCGCTGTCCTGCTCCATCGACGGGACGCCCCACTCGCGCACCCGCGCGGCAAAGTCGGAGCGCGGGATCTTCTGCACGTCGGAGCCGATGATGCTGCGGAGGAAGGCATGCCGGTCCTGGTCCTGCTTTGTGTTGTGCTCATGGTGCCGGTGCAGGCGGTGGTGGGCCTGGGGTTTGCCCTGGACGAGCTCGTCGTACGCGGCGTCGAGCTTCTGCTCTACTTCAGTGTAGTCGATGAAGCCATCCTTGTTGTGGTCCAGGTCGTCGAGGAAGCTGTTTATCTCCGATTCAGTGAGCGGTCGGACGTCGCCCTCAGCCATGGAGATGTGTTGATCTTTGGTTTGCAGTTGAAGTCTTGGGGAAACTTGAAAGGTTTGATGGGCTGATCAGGGCGGTCCGCCTGGCTGCGACGAGGCACGGAGATTCCATCCTTATAGGTGAAGGACCTCAGGGCTCGACCGACACTTTTCTCTCCAGCTTGCAGCTTGGGGTTTCGTTGCTAAGGAACCATCCGTTATCGCCAAGGTCCAACATCTCACCTTTGGTGACGCCAAGGGACTGGGCTGTGCGAGCGGGTAGGGCCAGTTCTAATCTTAACCCCTTGGCTGACCCCGGGCTATACCGCTTAGCACGTGCCGAACACTGGGAGCTCAACTGCAACTTTTGTCCTTGGGGCGTAAGATCTTGGCTGCAGCATTGGCGGACGCATGGCAGCCGTGCTGAACCACACACGCCGCGCACCGCCTCCGGGCTCGAATCCGCCAACAGATTCCCAATTTTATCCCACCTTCTGTCTTGAGCCCTCGGATCAGACACATCTCCCCCATCGCCGACATGCCTTCCGTCCGATTTTTCATCTCCGGGACACTATGTCACGAGGACGAAGACCGGCATGAACTTGACCTTCACGTTCGACACAACGGCCGCCTGTTCTTCCTGGAGTACCATACGAAATACTTCATTCGCTCGCCCGGAATCCGAGCCACCTACCTCAAGTACCTTCAAGAAATAAGAGATTGCGAGGTTGATTGGAGCGATCCCGATGCTTTAGGATGGCTTTTGAAACCATTTGAGGCCCTGATCTTGGAGCTCGCCCCACCAATATCCCGGACTAAGCCTCCGACGTTATCGCAATATGCATTCCCTGACTTCTTCTCGTGCCGGCTTCACACTGAGGACGAGAAGTTTCACCCAAAGCAGCTCGATAAATGGAGTGCCTGGACAGGGCCTCCGGGCCTCGAAGTCTCGAAGCACCTAATTCAGGGCCTGCAATCATGGACCCGCGTTTACGATCCGTCCGAGGTCATCCTGTGCTATAATCGATCGGGGGACGTCCTGGCCAAGCCGCCAAATCGCGTACAGCTGAATGATGGGCCCGGAGAGAATAATAATAGCTATTTCCTCAAATCCTTCATTGAGCATGGCACGCTCTACCAGCTGGAGCGAGAGCTGGCAACCTTCAGACAGATCGCAAAATCAAAGATTAACCCTGCAGCATACATAACTCGCCTTCGCGGCGTAATCATATCTAATGACGGCCGAGTCTTAGGATTGCTACCCAACTGGATCGATGATCCAGTCGGCTCCTTGGCGTACCAATACTGGAGGCGCTCATTACAGACAAGACTGCAGTGGGCTACACGGATCCGGCAAACTATGTCAGAGCTGCACAAAAACGGTGTGGTATGGGGAGACGCAAAATTGGATAATATACTGTTGGATAGGAGCGATAACCCTTGGATCATCGACTTTGGCGGCGGCCACACTCCGAACTGGGTGGATCGCGACAAGGCAGAGACTGTAGAAGGCGATTTACAGGGCCTTGAGAAGATTGTTGAGAGGCTTTCTCGCCCTACGCCTACGAACAGCGTCTCAAGTGCAACAGACTCGGAGTGAAAAACTATGCCCCACTCTGCCGTGGGTATTGTAGTTAGGACCAGCGCATCCAGACTTTGGTTTGGAGGATATCAGGCGTCAAGAGCTGCACAGGCCAAGCTACTAAGGGCATCGTCTCTTTTATTTAGTCTGTAAACTTCAGTCATGCTCACAGCGTGTGAACGTTTCAATTGCTCCGTATCAACCGACGATTTGACGACTATTTAGGAATCAGCCAGCCTTGCTTAGGAATCCAGCACTCATCAATCACATAAGCGTAGCTGAGCATTCATTGAGGATATGAGCACAGACTTGATGAACAACCTGACATCGGTTCTATCTCTCAAGTGAAGTATGATGCCTGTGCAACGAGTAGGAGTGAGGGGTCTAATGGGATCCACGGATCAAGGCTACTCACAAAAGCCGGAGAAGGCAAAGAACGGATTGTTCATGTGCTTTCGGTCGAAACACATGTAGATCCAAAGATTAAGCACAGCCTGGCCCATGTCGATTGGTTGTTGATTTGTGGCAATATCTACGCAAAACAAACACATTCTACCGAATCAATATCAAAGCTGGTGAAGCTAATCACTTCACTTGTTTAGTTGGGTTTTGTTCTTGTACGTATGTACTACATCAGTCTATATTGGCCAGGGCGTTCCCCCTCCTGTTCAACCGAGCCATATCAGAATGCCAGTCTCTTCCCGTTTTCGTTTGCCATTGCCGCTGGAAGAATGACCGAGTGGGGAAAACCCAAGATGCCTCTTTTTAACCGGCTTTTATCATCACATTTTCATCGTACAGTACATTCAATGACCGCGATGCAAACAAGGCCATGCCCATCCCAGACTCCCTAACCGTGAACCAAACCCGAAACACCGCCCGCCATTCAAGCGTCAGAATCGGGCATATGACTAAACCCCTCTGCTACCCCATTATTTGTTTAAACTCATGTTGTAGTAGACCACCCAGACCGTGTGTATGCTGAACCGCTAAATCATGTCCCCAATGCGCCTATTTAGCGCCTTCTTGTATCCCGGCCTTTCTTTTTCCCTTTTTTCTTGTCCTTGGGCAAGTCCAGCTGGGTCCCCTCGAGCTGCTTCGCCATCGTCGCCACCATGTACTGGTCGATGTTGTGGATCTTGTCGCCGAAGGCGTTGTATTCGGGCTCAATCTCCTCTGGGGCAGGCGTGTCGGCAGATTCGACGAGTAGCCCCAGACCTGACCGCCCAGGCCCAGGGGCAACTGATCCTTCCCGTGGTGTGCCCTGCTGCGTGGTGACAGCCCCAGAGCCAGGTTTCGCCTCGGAAAAGTCCGCATCGTCCTGCAGGATTTCCTTCTCGGCGGCCCTCGCTGCAACCACATCCTCGGTATCCTCTGCTTGTTCGAGTACTTTCGTGGCGGTACGAGTGTCGCTCTTGTCGACGCCGCCCAGGACGAGGTCCATCGCGGCATTAGCAGCGGCATCGTGCTCGCCCATCAAGCCACCCGCGACGTCCTGCACTGACAACTCGCCCTGGCGGTTGTTGAAGTAGTCCGTCGTGAATGCACCCTCCTGAATCACGACGTCGTCGAGCATCTGCTTCTGGCTTGCCTTCCGCAAAATGTTGGCCTCGATGGTGTGCTCGCTGACAAGGCGGTAGATGTGCACATCGCGGGTCTGCCCGATGCGGTGGCACCTGTCTTGGCACTGCTTGTCCATGGCGGGATTCCAGTCCTGGTCATAGAAAATGACGGTGTCGGCGCCAGTAAGGTTGAGGCCAAGACCGCCTGATCGCGTCGATAAGATGAAGCATAGGATGCGGTTGTCAACGTTGAAACGGTCGCACAGAATCTGGCGCTGTTCGACCTTGGTGGACCCATCAAGGCGGAGGTACTTGTGGCCATGGATGTTGAGGAACTGCTCGAGAATGTCGAGGACCTTGGTCATCTGGGTGAAGATCAACGCGCGGTGACCACCGGCCTGGAGCTTGCGCAGGAGCTTGTCGAGGGCCTGGAGCTTGCCGCAGTCGTATTGTAGGAGACGCTTGTCTGGGAACTGAATGGAGAGACGCATGCGGGACTCATGCCAGGGGTCAACGGGCGGCTCAGGAGGTATGAAGGGAAGGCGCCGGACGGGTGCTGACAGCCGCATGTCGGCTTCTCCGAACGCCTGAACGCCCTTCCAACCGAGCAGGAATGGCTCCATGTCTCGCGTGACGACGGCAGGGGTCACGCAGGCAAACTTTGATATTGTTCGTTCCATGGATGCAGCGCGCTGGTCCAAGGTGGGTATCATGGTACGGAGGATGAACGAGTCCTCTTCAAACCAACCCATGACAAACTTGGGCACCCTGGGCCGGGGCTTGTAAGGTCGCTTGTCCGCGCCGATAGTGAGGAACTCACGCAGACGCTTCCCGTATATCGGCCGCTGCTGCCGTCGCAGTGCGTTGAGGTAGACGCAATGCTGCAGTTCTTCGAAGCGGCCCCATCGGGCCGCACTGTCCAGAAACCCAATCGTCGACTTGACACTTGAAGGGTCGAGGGTGTGGTGTGATGCCTGAGACCTGATCCGCTGCGTTTCGCGCAAATCCATGAGGGCCCTGTGGGAGCTTAGTTGACTCACGCGTTCTGCCACCGTGTTGGATAGTTCTTCGTGCTGCGTCGGCACGAGATTCAGGAAGCCAAGGCTGACGGTACTCATAGGCTTCGTCGCTAGCAATTTGTTGCGCACCAAGTGCTCCGTGACCTCGTAGTCCGATGCGACGGACTTCTCCATGCGAAAGGACGTCATGATGGGGCGGTCAACGAAAAGGTCAGGATGGTTGCAGACCTTTCGCAGCTGCATCAGACAGTTGATGATCGAGAGGTAATTGCCGGACGACAGCGTGTCCCGGGTCTCAGAGCGGGCGAGGAAGCCATCGTACAATTCCCTTTGGCGTTTGGACAGACGGCAGAACTCGACATGCTCAATCTTGGCGGGCATCTGCTTCTCCACGTCGGCCTTCAACCGCCGCAGCAGGTATGGTCGGAGGACCTTGTGGAGCTTCGAGATGATGGCACGAGCCTCCTCGTCCATCTGCTCACGGCCGTGCTCGAGGATCTGTGACTCCGGCCTGGCAAACCAGTCGTGGAATTCCTTGAGATCCGCAAAGCCGCCGACGCCATTCTCAGACGGCATCAAGAAGAACAGGAGCGACCAGAGCTCGGTCAGGTTGTTCTGCAGTGGCGTGCCCGTCAGCAGGAGACGCGAGTGGGTGTTGAAGCCAAGCAGCGTCTGCCATCTCTGCGACCTGAAGTTCTTGATGTTATGGGCTTCGTCTAAAATCATGTAGTGCCACCTCCGGCGTCGGAAGACCTGGTTGTCCTGTAGAACAATCTGGTACGACGTGATGCACACGTTCCAGACGTCGTCGTTGGTCCATCCTTGGCGCTTCCTCTTCCGTTCTTCCTGGGTCCCATAATATGTCAGGATCTTGAAGCCGGGACACCACTTCTTGAACTCCATTTCCCAGTTGAGCATCACACTTGTGGGGACGATCACAAGGTGGGGCCCCCACACCTCGTGGTTGCACGCCAGGTGGGCCAACAGCGCAATTGTCTGGATGGTCTTTCCCAGCCCCATTTCATCAGCGAGGATGCCGTTGGTGTTGTTCGCGTAGAGCCCGGAAAGCCAGTCTAGCCCGTAGTGTTGATATTCACGGAGCGTGCCCCGCAAAAGGAACGGCACCTCTGTCCGTGGCGCCGTGGGTGGAGGGGATCCAGATCTGCTTCTGCTCGCTTCCAGTGGGGCGCTCATGCGCTCAAAAGACGTTGCGGTATCGATGTCAGAGGGTTTTGTATCCGTCGTGCGAGGCGACTGACTGCGATCGGGACTGGCAGGATTGGTTGTGGCATCAACCTCCGGAGTCGTCTGCACGGCCTCCGATGGAAGTGCTGCACTCATCGGTTCTGGCGCTGCTGATTGAAGTTTTCCCGCAGAAGACGGAGACGCTTGTCCCGTGGAGGCCCCGGTCATCTTTTGATCGTTGTCGGATGTGCCAGCTGCGTCCAAAGTACCGTTGAGCTTGGGCGTTGGCGGGTGGTCTGCAGTAACCACCTTCGCCGGTTGTTCTTCGGTGGGGGGGCCAGCAGCATCAGCGTCGGTCATCTGGGCATCGCCAGGGTCGACGGCGCTGTCTGGATTCTCGGCTGTATCTTCCTCGAGTTTCTTCAGTTCCTTTTCCCCAAAGAACAGACCTAGCAGCCCGGAAGGTCGACCCTCTTCATCCCCGCTGTCATCTCCGTCATTTGAGCCGCTCTCGTTGCTGTTGTCGTCTGAAGAGCCCATGTCGTCATCCATGTCAACGGACTCGTCACTGGTGTCATCGTCGACGGCCTCTGCCATCGATGTATCTCCGCCGCCATTTGTGTCATCTCTGTTTTCGATGTCCGGCAAATTCGCATACTTTTCCCTGAGTTGCTCCTGTGTCAAGCCCTCGTCCGATGCTGCCGACTTACGGTCATCATCCTCTTCTGAAGAAGACATGTTGTCCTCGTCACTTGGCCCGTCCACGGACGCCTCATCGTCTCCCGAGATCTGGCTGTCCTCTGAGCCGGAATCCATGGGTTCGCCGTCCTCGTCTAGGAGTTCATCATCGCTTACGTCCGAATCAAATTGTGCTTGCCTGGCGAGAAGTTGTTGCTCTGAGCGAGAGACGGCTTCCTGCAGCGCAGCCTTGACACGTCTTTGCTCCTCCGCCTCCCATTCTTCTAGGCGCCGCCGGTTCA
The DNA here is from genome assembly GCA_022225955.2 of Diaporthe eres. NCBI lineage: Eukaryota > Fungi > Ascomycota > Sordariomycetes > Diaporthales > Diaporthaceae > Diaporthe > Diaporthe eres. The sequence continues at coordinate 104,180 of JAKJXM020000016.1, read as the reverse complement.
CTTCTGCCCTCACATTCTCCCACGTTCCAAACATAGCTTTCATGACAGTCCGGTATCGCCCGATCCACATTTCTCGTGCCTCCCTCTCAATCTCCTCGTGGGACTTTGGCTGTCGCGACCTCCATACGGCCTGGCATGCCTCGGCGAGCTTTTTGGCTTTATCTTTGTGCTCCCTCTGCTCCCGGACCATCCACTTACGGAAATTCTGGGCAGCTTTGACGAGGTGGTCCATGTGCGCATACTGTCGCGGCGGCTCTTCGGCGGGCTCGGGCTCGAATATCGCACAGGTCTTCCCGAGCAGACCGTCGGGTCGGGCTTCGTCCTCGATGCGGAGAATTGTCTTGGCCTCGGCCAGAGCCATGTCGTCTGTGAAGATGGGCTCATCCTCAGATATCAGCTGTCCGCCATCCGTCACAGGTATGTTGTCAGCAGCGCGGAAGTATTCGTCGAGGTTCGGGGCCACTCTCTTCTTCTTGACACGGCCAGGATGTACAAGGGGCAGTTCGGTGAGCGGGAGGCGGTTGACGCGTAGCTTGATTCGTGGCGTTGTTCTCGTGGCTTGGGCGGCGGAAAAGTCGTTATCTAGGCTGTCTCGGCCGTTTCTCGACAGGCGTCGCGTCCTCGTTGATGACCGGCTTGGCTGCGTAGGCGGCGGCGAGGGCCTGCGAGTCCTAGGGGTGGACCTGGACTCGTGGCCTAGCGACTTTCGCGCTGCAGGCTTCGACGTCGCGCTGGACCTCGATGGCAAAGACTTACTAGCCGAGGCGGCGCGCTGCTTCGCAGCCTGGTTGGACGCGGCTTGACTGTTGGTAAGACCATGCCTAAGCTTAGACGGGGGGCTGTTCTGCGAGTATGACTTCCTAGTGATCCTCTTGTCACTGCTCATCTGCTCCAAAGGGACTGTGTTAAGGCGACCTGATTTCCGCTTCCCACCCTCGATGATGGTGGTGGGGCCCTCGGCCTCGAACTTCTTCCATGGCGGCGACTCGACGATCTTGCGCGTCTTTGATCCGGGCGGGGGAGGCGTGGAGTCGCGGACTCTGCGACGTTTCGCAGGCCTGTCCTCCTCGGGCGTCTCTGCCGCGCGAGCGTGTCCGTTGGTCAGCCCATTCCCGAGATGGCCGTTGGTGTGGCCATTGGTGTTGGGCGTGAACGTCGAGGAGAGAAACAGGTCGTCGGTCGGCGACTCGGGCGGTGTCGACAGTGCGGACAAGGGAGAGTCTGGGGATAACAATACGGCGTCATGTTGGGCGGTGGCGGCTGGAGTCTGGACGTTGTCGGTGATGATGGGGGAAGGTCGGAGGGGTGATTTCGACGAAGACGAGTCACCGTTCGATGGTCTATGGGCGTCGACGTCGGCATCACTGTCACCGGGTGCAGATACAGAGCGAGGTTGGGGATGAGGGCGATGAGTCTCGGACGGCGACGGCGAGGCAGAGGCAGCAGCAGCAGCAGAAGTCGACGCGCTGGGCTCCGTCATAGCGAGCGACGCGGGGAGATGGCGGGACGGAAGGGGAACGGGGTCGGGATTCCGGCAGAGCGGGCATTTGACAGGCCAAAAAATAGGTCTGGACGTTTGCAGGGGTTCAAACTATTCGCATGTCGAGTCTGGACATGTTTGGAGCCTCGTGCGGTGCTGGAGGGCGCGAAAAGGGCGGGTTTGTCTCGTTGTCAAGCAAAAGTCTGGAAAACCTTGAGATGCGTAAGATGCGTTTAGTCCTGTCGCCTGCGCTAAGGCCTTGACTGACGGGCAGATTTCATTACGACCGGCCTGTCAGATACAGAAGGGACACCTAGTTGGTAGGTAAGGTACCTAGGCGGTCTGTTAGTGCTATCTAGGCAGGCCAGCTTGTAGCTCTGGGCAGCTCCCTGGGAGAGAGGTACCCGGACGCCTTGGCTCCTACTCCACGGTACCTGGGTACCTGCCACAGCAAGCAGACGCACGGGCCATGTCTGCCTCAGGCACAAACAGCTGCCACCCCGGCATCGAATTGAAGCATCACCTCCTCAAAGCAGTGCGCGGCAGCATCACGGCCCACATTGAAATACCGCGCCTTGCCCACGTCACACACCGCGGCAAGACGAACTACAGTGGCAGTGGACTTACCAGACTGAGTCCACGGATTACCCTTCTCCTTGTACAGCATTCAGGCCCCAGCGATAGCCAAGGCAGGTCTCTCTCCTCCAACAGGTTGATCGACAATTACATGGACAATTGAGCGACCGACAGACCGACCGACCGACCGATTGACTGACTGACCGACCTACAGATGCTCTCCCGCCGAATCACAGCCAAGTCGTCCCCGCTGCGGTCGGCAACGGCCACTGTCGCGGCGCGCCGGCTGCCAATTGTCCAGCAACGGACCTTCCTACCTCAGTACAACCACAACCTCGAAGAGAGATATCCTGCCTACCCCAACCTGACCGACGTCGAGGACCCAAACATGGTACGTTGAGGCCAAGAGCATAGATATAGACAGACAGGCAGGCAGGCCGAAGGACAGAGCGAACCATAGCTGGCCCGTCGGCAGAGGAGGAGGACGGAAAGATGGGGGGAACGCGCGCGCGGCAGGTTCGGGAGGAGCACATCAGAGCCGTTCAGAAATGCTAACGATTGGCATGACTTCTCTCACAGAACGGAGGCTATGTCCAGCCCGCCCCAGTTAAGCGACAGTTCCGCGACCCTCACGGCGACTGGTGGGACAAGCAGGACCGGAGGAACTACGGCGAACCCTGCCACGAGGACTATGACCAGCTGGGCATCTTCACGCCGCACGAGTACACCTGGGTCAGCCCAAGCAAGGGCCTTGTCCAGATCGCAGCCTTCATCGCCACCTTCCTAAGCGTCTGCTACGTGGTCAAGGCGACATACCCGGACCGACCGTCGTTTCCGCGCGAGTTTGAAGACGGTTTGCAGCGAGAGCTTGGGGGTGCGGGCGCAACGAGGGTAAGTCCACCAGCACATAGCGGATCGGTGATGATCCCGCCCATCACAGGCATAGGCTAACATCTTGGGCCACAGGCGAGAGCACCAGAGGATCCGGAGCCGTTCCAGGCGGAGGAGTTAGACTAGGCTGGTCTTGTACTTGTAGATATCGACCAACAAATTGGACTGGGCTAGATTCACACATCATGGCTGTGGCCTCTGCTTTGTACTGCATCTATGTGCTCGGCTTCTGTATCCAGTGATCAAAAACAACTTGGACTGCTGCCAACAACAAGCAAACCACCTCAGGATGAGAGCAAGCGCTTACGACGGCAGCTTCTGCAAGACATGCACTCAATAAGACGTCCGCTCTTGCCTCGACAATCGGGCTGTGTGGCCTGCGCCTGCTGTCCCCGGCCTCCATGTGTCCCCGAGATGGCCCGAAATCTTCTCATGCGACAGACAAGGCTGAGATGACACCTCAATTACCTAGGTAGGTTCAACCACTCCTTCTTCAAGGGGTCTTGGCAATCGTCTCTCGGTCGGATGGACAGTTGAGGGAGGCAATGGTACGTCCAGCGCACCCCATTCGAGGAAGGGGCCAACGGCGAGCTTGGAAGCTGGAGGTTGAAACAGCAGGCGTCTACATGATGTCCTTCCGACAATTCGGGAAGGCTCGACCTATTTTGCCGTCCTCGAGTCGGCCAGCACTTCCCTCATTCCTGCTTCTCTTCTGGGCTGAATATTCTCCGTCCATGGAGACTGATCGTCATCCGGCCGCCATCTCCGACCATCATCTCCTTGAACAAACTCTCCTTGCGTGCTACTTCTCTCATACCCTCGTCCTCTTCCCGGACCTCGTCCTCCTTCTTTTCTTCCCTGTTTCTCCCAACCCCTTCCCCCCGCTCCGTCTTCCGCTCTCTCCATGTGGCAATATTGCGCAGTCTTTTCTCCTTTGGACTTCTTGCTTCCTCTTGCCAGCTCAACCTCCGGCTCCACCTCAGGATGCGATACGACGATTGGGACGTGCTGCTCTTCCCCTCCGGCCGAGACGATCGAGTGCCCCTGAAGGAGTTCAAGGTCAACTGCCATGTTGTCCCTGACGCCGACTTCTCCAACGGCCGTGCCACCTTTGGTGTGCCGGTCATGACTTGCTTCGTTCCCGGACTCCAGCCCGGCGCCCCTTTCCACATCTCGATCCACTGCTGGGGCAGACCCAAGCCCAGCCAGTACACACAGAACTACAGCAAGCACCCCGAGCTGGCCACTTTCGAGGCCCGCATCTTCGTTGATGGCCGCATGGTTGCGTGAGCCCTGTCCGGCCTGCCCTCTGCCCTCCAGGCTGCGTGCTGAATTGGTTACTCGCAGGTCCACATTGCTTCAGCCGTTCGGTGCCTGGCCGCACCTAATAGCCAGCACTTGTCGTGAGTCCCAACATCCCTCCTCTTTAACACAATCAGGTGACCTGGCATGAGCTGACTCCTCCGTGCCACCAGAGATGACGAAGCAGGGTGAGCTTGAGCAGTTGAAGTTTCCGTCGTTCCGCCGCGAGTTACTCTTCCAGAACCATTGGAGTCCCAGTGACGACCTGGGACGCATCAAGGTTCTCATTAGCGAGGGTTTCCCCAGGGAGTCACCCTCGAACCCAATCGAGCGGGTCAAAAACGTCGTCACATTCGCCTTTCAGCATGCGCCTCTGGGTCAGTACTCCTGCTGGCTCAGATATCCTGGCCTCGCTGACGATTTCGTCTAGAAATCCTCGAGACCAACGGCATCGCTTGGCCCAACCCGCAGATGTGGCGCCGGCCCCAGAACAACCCGGCCCTTCCTGTGCCAACCTTCTATCCCGATGACGGCGCAGACTCTCACTTGCACTCGCCGCGCCGCAGACCTCTTGCTGGTCAGGACATACCGACCATATCCACAGCTTTGACTGCCCCTCCTGGCGCAACTGCTACCCTCGACGCTGTCCACTCAGGTCACTCGAGATTGCAAAAGGCATCTACATCCTCCGCCTCGAGCTTTCTGGACCCGTTCAACGAGGCTGCCTACCAGGAATGGATCAACTCATTGGGCCTCGGCCAACAACAGCCTCACATAGATACTAACAACGTCTGGCCCACTTCCATCGCTCGGAGCAGTAACAAGTCCGGCACCGATCCCAGCATGTGGAGCATGCCGGCCTACCAGTCTTCCACCATGCGTGACGTTCTCACAGCAGATCCAATGAACCTATCTGGTCCCAGCCTAGACGAGGATACTCAGATGGAGATCCTTAAGGTACCAACCAACACCCCGACTGCCTTTTTGGGCGCAGATCATGCAGGTTCAGGTCTGTTGGCACATGGCCGTCTCATCCGCTATTGCTTCGAATTTTTCTGACGATATTGCCAGGTCAATTTACCTACAACATCCCAAACCCGTCTATTTCTAGCGACTTTGCCCATACGCTGACACACTCCCTTCTAAATCAACCGCATCCCCTTCCCGCCGTGCCGCAGTCCGTCCAACCACACCAGATCCCCCTCCCAGCAAGCGAGGTTAAATCTCGGAAAGAGAATCGCCATCTCAACAATGCCGGCTCAGTTGATTCTTCTTCCACAAACCCTTCCCCTTCAATCGAGGCACAGATCCGCAAATTCTCCACCACGAACACTGCGTTTGGTATCATCGGCAACGACCGTGCAGCGTCCTGTGCCTCCGGTTCTGGTCCCACATTCAGCCGCCATGGCTCCGGTCCCGAGTTTGGTAGAGACATCGCAAATACAGAGTCACCCAACCAGACTTACGCCGGAGTCGCCGCGCTTGGTACCGGCCCGGGCAGTGGTAGCGACAAAGGTATCAAGCGTAGCCGCAACTTCACCCCGGCTAGCGCCAAGGCCATAGACGAAGAGGATGAGCCCCGTCGAGCCAGTCCCCGGGTGCGGATGGCGAGTATCTTCCCATCGAATGCAGAAGACCATGATGCCGAGAAGTAATTGCACTGTCATTGGGAATGTCCATCACCCTGCTCCGGTGCAGATCAAAACAGACCTAGGCATTGAATGTCCTACTGTCAGCGGATTCGTCATGCGCGGAATCGTGTGATCTCTGCCGTGGGCTCTTAACGCTTTTTCAAAATTCTTAGTTTGGGGGATTGAAGAAATTGGAATGGGCATGCATATGAGACTATTGTTTAATGTGCGCTATAGTCTTTGTGCTCCTGGCCCATACACACATTCATACTTGATCTCAAGCATCGCCCACTGCCTAGGTACGCATGAGATTAATTGGGCCTTGTAATAAACCTTGAACATTGCTCCCATTGATAGATACTTTGTACCGGCGCGGAGCAAGGAGAAAACCATAACTATGATTAAAAGAACAGGCGGCTGAAAGTAGTCAAGTTGAACGCGCAGTAGGAAATTCATCGGCAATAGAGACGTTCAGACCTTGGCCAGTGGAGAGTGAAGTCCATGACACATACATGCACCTTCGTATGCTGCATTTTTCGTGCTTTAACCGCCATCATTAATTCATTAGGTAGTTTGTCTAGGCATGCATATGCTGAGTTGTGTGTTATAAGAATTTGAAAACCCGATCCTACGCCCGAAAGTATCCAGTCCCTTCTTCGTCATCAGGCCATCGCCATGTCGACCTTTTTCCCCTTCACGCTCCGCCATTCCATGAATCCACTTCCCACTATCGTTGTTGCCGCCAGCGCAGCACTGACCAGGAATGTTTGCATCAGCGCGTCGTTATAAGCGAGCGTAACGCCGTCCAAGAATTCGGCCGGTATGATTTTCTGGATGCTTGTCGCGCCGGCAGAGAGAACCATAGAGGGGTTCAGACCAGGGGCGTACTCGCCGACGTACTCAACAAGCTTGTTGCTAAAGACATTCTGCGACACGGAGACGAATAGACTCCCTCCCAGGGTCTGTGTGAACACCACCACGGCGGTGCCGGTAGGCAGGTCCTTGTCGCTCAGGACTGCCTGAACAGCCATCAGGGGCTGCTGCATGCCAAACCCCACCCCAGCTCCGGCAAGGATTTGGTAGCCGATCCAAACACCCGCGCCGGTGTCAGGCTGGAAGGTCGAGATGAGTCCGTACCCGATACTCATAAGCACAGTGCTAATAAGCATGAACGGGGTGTAATACCCTACCACCGATACGATAACGCCGGCCACGAGACTGAACAGGACAACCGATATCAACATGGGCAGGTTCATGATGCCACTGCTGACGGCGCTGGACCCCTTGACCGCCTGGAACCAGAGGGGCAGGAAGTAGATGCCCGAGAAGAACGCGGCGCCAGTAGCAGCGGCGAATGCAGCACCAGACCAAACCGTTCGCATCTTGATCACCCGGGGCGGAACGGTGGCGTTGTCCTGTTGTCTCCACTGGATGAAAATAAAGGCAGAAATAAGAACGCCGAAGACGACGAACAGGGCGATGACGCGCCCGGAGTTCCAGGCATAAGTGGTGCCGCCCCACTGCAAGGCGAGGAGCAGACACACGATTGCGGGCATGAATACGACGGTGCCAAGGGGGTCGAACTCGTTCAGGATCTCTCGCCAGGTCTTGTTCGTCGATGAGGCTCCGGCTGACAAGGCACCCTTCGGAGGCTGGAAGAAGAATACTACAACAAGGACGGTGATGGCACCAACTGGGAGGTTGATATAAAAGCACCATCTCCACGTAGCCTTGTCAGTAAAGACACCTCCCAAGAGTGGGCCGGCGACTGAGGCGATGCCGTACATGGAGGTGATGCCTCCAGAGTAGGCCGGACGCTTCCGCAGGGGCACGGTGAAAGCCAAGATGATCAGGGCCCCGGACAGGATCCCTGCCGAGCCCGCCCCGGCGATGGCCCGGCCGATGATGAGAGCCGTGCTGTTGGGGGCGACGCCGCAGATCAGAGACCCCAGCTCGAAGAGGCCGATGGCGCTCAGGAAGACCCATTTGATATTGAGGTACGAGTAGAACTTGCCGAACAGGAGCTGGAGGGCCGCGGTGGTCAGAAGGTAGGCCGAGCCGTACCAGCCGACGGCGTCCAGGCTGTGGAACTGGTCTGTTATCTTTGGGATGGCCGTGGCGATGATGGAGTTGTCCAGGGCCATCAGGAAGACGGCAAGGCAGAGGGCGATGGTGATCAGGACCAGCTTGACGCCGCCAGGGTATTCGGTCCCGTCCTGGCGGGTCTCTGTCCGCCGCAACTCGGACGCGGCCGTGGCCACTCTGGACAAGGTGTGAACCAGATCAGGGGCAGGTATGGTCGGTGGTTCTGAGGCGTCCTCCTCCTTTTCCTTGACGTTGACGTCGACATGGTGATATGCATCCGAAGGTGAATTCGGCTGCGGTTTCTGTGCCTGCTCCTTCTCCATGTCGGTGCTGGCCATGCTGGACGATGTGGATTTGCGAGGTGTGGCGCCTAACGAGGACGGTAGTTGAACCTCATGGGCCATATTAGATAGTTTGGGTAGGAGGGATTGTGCCAACAAAGATTTGTCTTCTTCTGCTTTTGGTGGAATGTGTCTGAGACAGTCAGTGGCTTGTTGTCAGGAAGATGCCGTCGCATGCAGAACGCGGAATACAAAGGTGATGATGCATTTTCACACGCCCTCCCAGACCCGAGAAATCCATTCTAATATAATTTATCCAAATTCCTATTTCCATCTTCGCGCCGAGTCCTGGAGTCATCACTGCGGCTGCGAAATGTCGCCGGCTGCAGGGTGCTCGGAGTTGGCGACACGGCATTAGGGTGTGTAACCATCCGCTTTTGGCCCTACTGACGCCGGTGCTGAACATGGTACCACAACCTGCTTGCAAAACGAGACAGGCCGGTACCGTGTGGCTCCCATCAGCCACCCGAAGTTGGCGATGCCGTAACGAGTCTGGCGCGGCAGGGGCTCGGCAAGATTTCTCGCCTGTGCGTCTGCGGGAATCGGGCTCGGACAGATTGGAGCCCGGCGTGGGAATGTCCCATTAGAGAACCGGCCCAGGCTAAACCGGAATTACACAGTAAGACCGTTCGAGTACCATCAGTATGTAAGCAATGGTGTGTCATTCGGTCAGATTTCCCATTTTGCCCTGCAGCTATCAGGATGACAACAGTCCGATATCCTCTGATTCTATAAGCATACCTAGGTATGCTCTAGGCTTCCCTTCCATTCATACCACCACACGGAATGTGCCTGACTAAGAACACAATCCCTCTCCGAGCTGCCAGGATTCGGGACGTCTATTGGCACTACTGTGCGGCCCAAGGACCCCCTTGTGGCCTCGCCCGGTCATTAGGACTGTCCGATTGCCGTCCAGGCGGACGGGCGTTGCGCACCCCTTGGCGATCCCTAGCCGCTCACTTTCACACGGCCTACCAACGTAGCAGCGATCCAAGCCTGCACGTTGATGACTCACAGAAGCCGGCAGTCACTTCTTCTTTCAATCCGTGTTTTTATTCTTAGTAACTTGTGTGTAGGATTGGGTATACAATTCAGGTGTGCGAATCAGCAGGTGTGCATATTGGCGGGTGTGCAAATTGGTGGTTGTGCGAATTGACGGTTGTGCGAAGATCGGTTACGCGAATTGGCGCGTAGGTGAATGGTGTGCGAATTCGGCCTTGCGTGAGAATGTACTCCCTTTTCACATGCTCTCCTCGTTTCGTTGCGTTTCGTTTAATTTTCTTTCCTGTCTTTTTTTGTTCTCCCTCTTTTCTTTTTCGCAGCGGCAGCACTCGGCTGCGGGACTCCAGCGTGACCAACCCCTGCATGGCTCTGCTGTCGTGATCATCGACCATTGTCAGAGTGGACAACTCCATCCAACTGTGACAATGCCCCAGTTCTTGGACTTGAGTTGTACACGCGGGCTCTCCTTGTATCTGTTTGGGTTATCAAAATGGAGTAATTGTCTAGAGTCTAGGCGATGACATACTTGCACGCCGCATGTACTGAACACGATTACACGAAATTCTCGAACCGTGCGCTACTAGTATATAACATGGTGGACCTTGCACTTCTTCTCGCCAAAGGTCAAAACGCATTAGAGAAGAAATCACATTCAAGAAGTTTATTTGAATGGGTAAAGAGGACGTGGTGTCGTATAAGTTCAGGGATATGAATCGGATGTCATCCACCTCCACGAGTAGCATATCATTCTGAAAAGCTACAATCGGCGGGTTCCTAAATGTCCGGTTTGTCCGATGGGTGCTTCGGGCGCGGTGTGTAGCCAAGAGAGGCCACTCCGATTATCAGAAAAGTGAATTGCCCAAATGTTGTAACATATGTGTAATTAGTAAGTTTGGATTCCTCGTCCTGTCAATTGGCAGGCGCAAATGTTAGGAAGCCTGTCTCTTCAAACACTAATTTACGCTCACGGAACACTCCTCAGAGGTCATAGACATTCAAGTTGTTTATAATGATAATTGCAGCAAGGAAGTATTCAGCCGACCTACTTCTTCCGTTCCGTTCCAGGGAGCCGAACACTGCGCCCATGTCTGCCGCATCACCAAGTTTTCAGTTTTAAAGCGGCAACATACGAAGGAGCGTCTGAATGAATTAGGGGAACGCAACACTATTCCTGTGAGATATCGCAGGTCCCCAGATACCCACTTCAAAGGCGGAGGACATCAGGCTGCTGCGTGGGACAAGCGTCGTCGAATTAAGCTATGTGGAGAAACCGATCTCGGGATGGGGCCGGCTCAGTCGACCTAGAATCGGGTTATCCCTCCTCTTTCCCCACATGTTGAGACGACGACGATAATAGAGCCGGCCCGGCTGCACCATTAGTTTGGTCCTAATTGCATATCTCCGGCAACGGGCCCGTTTGGCAGCTTCAAAAGCCATCTTTCTCCAACAACGTCTGTGCATTCTCTCAACACTGATATCCTGACAGCTGATTTGCCTCTGATATTAGAGTTTGCTAAGCAGCTAGCAACTGCTTCCGCACAGCCAGTTGAGCTGTTCTTGTTTTCCCTTCAAGAATCCTGACGCGAGCGACATGCCTTTCGACACAGCGGCATGGGGCATTGTGGTCCTGGCTGTTGTAGCGTTCGCCCTGTTGGCATATCGCACCAGGACTCATGCCAAATACGTGAGTGTTGAGAAATCGTCACATTCACCTTATATCTGTGTTACCGCTCACACAAAGTCCAGCGCCGAGCCCCTGCAGACTCAGATGAAAAAGGCATGCTGGCAGCATGTCCTATGAGCGGTGTTGAACCTCTCACGTCGTTCGATTGGACTGCAAAGAAACCCCTGGCCTTCCGCCCTTTCAAGCCAGTTTATCATATCACCATGGCGGTTCAGAACTCTGCGCCCGCAGATTTGATTGTTATGGACCACAACTACGAAGATCGGGTCCTGGAGAGACGACAGCTCATGGCCCAGAACCCGACAATCGTCCTAGGGGCTATTCCGCGGGCAAAGGAAGCTGTTGAGGAGACTTACTCGTTCCTGCTGTCACAATACCTACCCCAGAGGTTCCCAACCATGTTTTCTCTCTCCGATGACGGCAAGATCTTTCGAAACGGGATCACCGGTGCTTCGTTCCCCACTCTGCCACCAGATGACTCAGTCCAGGCACTCAGAAGGCTCGGAGAGACCATTGAGGACGACATGTTCCTGCTACATGAAACCGAGCAGGGCCACCGCAGCGTCGCATACGTCTGCTGCTACTGTTCTGGGTTCGACCCTTCACAAAAGCTGGACAAGCTGCTCCCCGAGATCCATGAGCCTGTGCCCAGCTACAACAAGATCGGCCCGAGTATGGAAAGGTATTTCAAAAAATTAGAAGTTGGAAAGAATATGAAGCGTGTAAATGTAAGTGAATGTGCCCTGTTTCTGGACATGGAGCGTCCGCAGGAGTGCATCCTCGATGTGCGTACTGACGTGCTCTCGATGGAAGTGGTCCGTCGTAGATTCTCCCATCCTCTTCAATTGCAAAGGCAACCACGTGCTCGAGGAAGACCTGGACCACGTAATCAGGGACGAAGACATCGATATAAGCAAGGTGGGTTATTTCCCACTGCTAAGGCCGAAACATGACTGCTGACTGGATGTACACAGGCACGGATACGGTGTGAGCTGCAGACATTAAGCCGTCTTCCAAAGACTAGGGCGCTTTTGTTCTCCTTCAAGACGCACCTGTACACCCTCGAGGAGATCAAGTCAGAGGGACTTGGGCCGCAGCTTGCGGATGCTATCGACGGGCTAGGGAAAGGGAATGCACCTGGGATGTGGCAATACAAGGGCGCGCTCCGGCTAGGAAAGAAGGTGAATGAGTACTTGCGGTCATAAAGTTTCCAGTTGACAGTAGACTAGAGACGGTAGGGTTGACTGGGGCGAGGTGCATTGGAATTATTTACTATACCCCGGGGTATGCATTCAAAGTGGTCAGCATGTTCCAGCAAGGACGCTTAATTCAACACCCAAGGTTCGTGGAGCAGCAGACGATCTGTTGCCTAGTTGTTAGCACTATCTCTATGTACAGTACTTTTGATGGTGCCGTATAACTACATGAATCGCGAAGGCTTGAAATCGGAGGTCCTGGCCCTTCCATGGATGGTACTGAATTGCTCCAAAAGCAAGTGTCTCACCTGGGATAGTCTCTTCTTCCGCGATGTTTTTAATTCAGAGTGAATGGAATATCTGATACGCATGCACGTGCAAGAAATTAAATGTTGAAATTCACGTATTTGGATCCTATCAAGAGGGCAGACACTACTACTGTTATTCACCGTCTTTTTTGGCAAAATCATGTGGATCCGCTGGACCCTCAACTTTGGGTATTCATTGGTGGGCGTGATGCTGCCGCTTGACTGGGGGTGGCATTCTTGGCGGGGTCAGCTTCATGCACCTCAAGTGCTTGTTGTTGACTTCAAAACCGCCCCGTTGCCCAGTATCCACCCCCAACAACACTCACGCGTGCATGTGTGTATAGGCGTTATCCAAGCCCGCCAACGTCCCCAATACCACCACTAGCCTTTCGGTGAACTGGTGCATCACAAAACAGCCACCATGGGTCGCGTAAAACCCGGCAAGACACCCCCAAACACCATCACCGTAGGCCTCTCGGTTCGAGCTCGACGCAAAACCGGGAACGCCAGGGCAGCGTATCAGAAGCGCATCAGCCAGATCCTGAAGGGTTTACGAAACCTGCCCATCGATCCTCTGGAGCGTCTCGACGTCCTGATTCCCCGTGCTGGTCTTGTGCGCACCAGCTACCCAACGTGGGTCTCGTCAGCCGACAAGGCTCAAGCGCTGTGTCAAGCCTTACAGAAGGATGGCCCCAACGCCCGCGACGTAACGCCCGCGCTCATGGACTTCCTTGACCAGGTAGAACGACACTTCTGCCTCCCAGTCCCGGAACTGCGGCTTGAACACGGCACGACTCCTGATCCACAGCCTCACTGCCATGATAGTTGCAACCCACCGCTGCGTGTGCACTGCTGGGAGCACATCATCAAGGCTTCCAGCCTGCCCAGCGACATGCCAGTTGTCATAGCCAGGGAGCTTATGGAATCACTCGATGCGGCCCACTCTCGCTTCATACGGAAGCGGAACAAGAGCATCGCCAAGAAGAGGGCCAGGGCCGCTGCTGGCCGCGGATCTGGGGCTGCCGTGGCACTAGATCAGACCGTGGAGCAGCTGATGCCCAAGTCACCCTTTGCAAAAGCCCTAGTCAGGGTGCATACGCTTTTCCATACCCCTTGGACTGAGCCTGGGCCAAGGAAGTACATCGATTATGATGGTGACAACAACGAGGATCCGGACTTGTGCGAAAACGCAGACCATGATATGGAGATAGACGAAGACGAGGAGGGCTACGACATGAGGAACAACGAGGACGACGACAATTCATCGGACAACGGTTCCTTCATGTTTCAAGATGACTGGGAAGGGAACGAGCACGACATGGGCGACCATAATCTACTCCTTGGCGCTTCCGCGAGACCCATCGCCGACTTTGCACAGAAGTCACAGGCTCGGCGACCATTTGGGGATCTGGCTCAGCTGCTTTCTAGCGCACCGTCTGCCGGTCAAAAGATCGACGTCTCTCAGGTTGACTTTGAGGGATCGACTGTCAGCATCGCGTTCGGCGCGTCCTCGCATGTCGAACGGAATGCCAAGCAGGCGAAGCGGACATGACGAAGAGGTGGAACCTTGCCCCAGATTGAAATCCTTGGAATTTGCGCACAAGCTCTACCGGCGATGTGTTGTAGGCGAAGGCGACATCTCAGTCCAAGTGGACGCTCAACGTCACAGTCAGGAGGCCGAAGAATTCCTGGGAAGCACATCGCAAGAACATTCTGATGGATTATCTTCATGACGCAGTGTCCATACTTACGAAAGCCGCTCAGACGCTCTGGGGGTTATGATGATGCAGGCAACAAACTGCATGAGTTGACAAAATGATCGTTTAGGGTGTGGACAGCAGTGGGTCATGTGTCATATGCAGTGGACGGCGGAGAGGCTGATACCTCAGGTGCTTTCCATCACGTCTGGACCAAGCCTCTGGCCTCCTCACCGCCAGAAGCCGAACGACAAGAGATCAACCAGTATTTGCTCCTCAACACCGCACTGGCACCCGCAAGGAGGCTCGATCAAACATCGCGCTTTGTTCAGAAACTGCCGGCTCCCCCAACCCTATTGGAGGGTTTCATGTCAAAGACACTTTTGAAGAACGTATTTCTCTGCACCGGAATTGCCAGAAGTTCCGGGGGAATGGGTGGCCCCGTTAGTTGCGCAGCGCTGCTCACGGGAATCCGAAGGGGTCATTCTCCGGCCCAGGCGGAGCCGCGCCGAACTCAAAGAAGCCCTGGGGCCCAAAGGCCAAGTCCGGGCTCTGGATGGTGTTCTGCATCGACTGCATCCCGCCGACTGAGCCTCCCACGCCACCGAGGCCCGAGGGCACAGGTCCCCGGAAGGACGAGGAGCCTGGGTCAGCGTATAGCCCAAAGGTCATGCCCGGTGCATCTTCCGGGCCCGAGTCGCCCATCATGCTGCTGCTAGGACCTGCCTTTCCCAGACCGCTCCCTGTGCCGCTTTCGAGTCCTTCTGCGACGCTCGAGGCGTTGTCGCCGAGCAGTGAGGCAGCGGATTTCTCCAGCCCGTCCACCATGAGGTGAGCGAGGTGCCATTTGCCCGCCTGGATCGATCTAAACTGTGCGACGAGCCTGCTTGCCAGGTCGCTGACAAGGCCAGCCTCGACCAGCCCGTCCTGCCGCTTGGCAGCCAGCTTCAGGAGGAACATGCAGGCGAAGCAAACCATCGCATGGACATAGGTGGGCATGCCGCGGAGGCTGATGGCAATGTCTGGGTCCTGGAGGTCAAGCTCGATGATGTTTGTCGCCGCCGCGATGGCACCCGAGGCAGCTTCCCGCAGCGGGACGGCGATGGCCTCCTTGCTTGAGAGCCCGCGGAAGACGTGACTGAAGAGGTAGAGCTTCGAGAAGTGGTAGTAAATAAGGGCGTTCTTGACTGGAAACTCGCCAATCGTCGAGGAGCAACCTGCGAACAAAATGGCAGTTAGATTTCGCATGCGTGGACAGAGTTGGAGGAGGGATGGCGCCGCTCTTTAAATGCGACCTCTAATCTCGGGATGAATAATACTGACTCTTCAGTGTCGTCGACCACACGCCTACCCA
Source organism: Diaporthe eres (assembly GCA_022225955.2). Lineage (NCBI taxonomy): Eukaryota > Fungi > Ascomycota > Sordariomycetes > Diaporthales > Diaporthaceae > Diaporthe > Diaporthe eres. Next base: position 88,633 of record JAKJXM020000016.1, on the reverse strand, counting down.
GTGGTCGAGCTGACGGCTGTAGTGCGCAATCTGCAGCGAGAATGCCGGCGGGATCATAACCCCATTGTCGGGACCAAACAGCTCGTGGATGCTTGTTAGAATTAAGTGCAACGAGACCTGGCTCATCAGTCTCTTGTCATGGTCCGTGGCTACCGGCGTCTTGAGGAACTGTTCCCAGCCCTGGATGCTGGCGTCCTCGCACACCAGAGTCTGCCTGCAGTAGAGGGTGGAGAGGTTCCTGTCACAGATAAAAAGATTGTACCACAGGCGCAGGCTGTCAGCCGCGTCCTCGCCGCCCTCCATCAGTACTTTCTGATAATTACCGCTCAGGTTGATCTCGGTCGCCCGACGGATCGCCATGCCGGACAGGGTCCAGCTGATATCACTCAGCCAGTACGAGGCCACACAGAGGGCTCTTAGGTGGTCCCGGCCAACCCTCCTGTCGAATATACTTGCCGATATTAAGCGGCGCAGCTCTCTGTTACAGACTGGGTAGATGTGATTTGATGCGGAATCATGCAATGCGGCGACGGTCAGGATGCTCGCGGTCAGGATGGCGCTCCGCGCCCTCAGCGCGTCCAGTGTCCGCCAGCGGCCACCGATCTTGTAGACAAAGTAGTCGAGCTGCTCGATGTAGAGGTCAAAGAGCCGCTGGGCGTCCGCCAGGGAGATGTGCCCCACGGCGATGAAGTCCCGTACGGGCCCGCCCCCGGAGTGGAGACTCTGGGCGTCCTCGCCCGAGTCATGAGAGTGGAGGGGCGGACGGCTGGCTTGTGGGTTGAGTGGCGAGATGGAGGGTGGGAAGAAGCCCGCATGATGCGTTGTGACGTCGGTCATGCCTTCGTCCAATATATTCATCATCGTCGGCGAGTTGTTATCTCCAGGAGACACGCCGCCGCTGTCTTCATGCTGCTCCTGCCCTCCCGGGTCCATCGTGTCTGGGCCGGCCCGCTCAGAGGAGCTTCGCAGCCCGGCGAGTGGCGGAAGGGCAGACCGTTCTCGCAGCTCTTGGACACCGGAATATATCAATTCGAGATCGCCGACGATGTCCTGGTGCCACCTACCACACGATCGTCAGACACCTGGGTGACGGACAGTGAGGCTTGGAGACCACGTCCGCCTTTTGGAGGACGGACTATGCGAGGAGGCCAACAAAATAATAGTTAATGGAAGAGGACAGGCTTACTGAGACCTCTCATCCATGAGCATCTGTAAACTCTTGTTGAGCACACACGAGAGGTTTCTTTGTTTGCACCTCACACACGGAGGCTTTCCATCCTCCATGTGACACCTGATCTACATGGCGAGGTCAGGCACGCTGTGAGTTCTCGCAAAAGGTTTCGGTAACGGCGGAGTTCCGACAAAAGACTATAATAAAAGTGACATTGAAGAAGGGCGGGCCCCCTTACCTTCTGCTTACGACATGCTGCACAGGCCTTCACCTTCCGCGATATCTCCACAGAGGCCAGGGAAGGGTTCCGCTGAGGAGGCTGCTGGAAGGGAGGCACGTCACCACGTGGAGTGGAAACGGGCTGGAAGGGGGACGGGTGGCTGGTGCGCCTAGCAGGAGTGTCCCCGGTCTGGGCCTGGGTCAGGCCAGCCGAGGAACCTGAACCTGGTGGCAGATCATAGCCGCGGCGCCTGCTCTAGATTCGTTTGCAGCCTCTGGGTCAGCGTCACCTGCCAGCAACCAGAAAAGGGACATGGCTTGCGAGGTGGTGTTGCCGCATAGGGACGGGCAAGGGAGGGTCCAATATCTGAAATAGGAATGGGAGGCCCAAAGGGGGGAGGAGGGAGGAGGGAGGGGGGGAGGGCTTACCGTAAGAGGAGGGCTAGCCATGTCCTGCGACAGGGAGTCGGCTGCTTCCTGCCAGGATCTCTTGGCCATGAGCCGGACGGTACTGTACTGGGTACACCAAAGATTGGCCTTGTGTCAGCTTGTGTTGCTGGCCCGACGAGAGTCGAATCAGGGGGAAACAGACTGCGGCGACGACCTCCTCGCGCGGGCGGATGCATAGTCGCCAGAGAGTGGGCGGGACGAAAATTGTGGAGATTAGCTAGCCGGAACCAGGGGCGGGGGGCCCAGGGCAATCTGGGGATGCTCGGCAGAATGGGCAGAATGGCATGTCAGACTTTAGAGTTTGTCGGTACGCGCAGCGTGTTTCTCTGACAAGTGCCAGGATCTGCTTGTTGGCGGCGGATGAGCGTGGGAGAGGGGGTGGGCAGTGGGCAGGCGACATCACCCCAAGTCCAAGGGCCAAGGGGGAGGGGGGAAGGGGGGGAGAGAAGTGACCAGGACTTGGGTGCCAGGGCGAGGGCAAAAAACAAGGTTTGCTTCCACGTTCGGGGCGTTGCACAATAGGCCGGCCTGGGCCAAAAATCGTACCATATCTCCCAATGAGGCAGGCCAACCACCAAAGAGAGTCTCAGTCTGGAAGGCTGATAATTGTGACAATTCGCGATAGTCGGCACCAGGATGCGGAGCAAAGCTGCTTTCATCGAGATTCCCGCGTTCTAGAAGCAGCGTGAGCTGCATTCTGTGCATGCACGATACTGACTCGTAGATGTGACGGGACTTTAGTACGCTTCAGGGTACTTTTAGTGTCGTAGTGTAGATCGACACTAATATTACCCGACGCCTCTGTCCATTGGGTCATGGTGGTGGCTGTGTTGATGCTGCTGATGCTGCTGATGCTGCTGCTTCTGCTGCTTCTGCTGCTTTTTGGTACGCCGTGCGCACGGGGGGCATCTGGAGCCGTACTAGGCCCAGGTTCGGATTTGATAGTGATATTGAAGGTTGAAACTCTGACAAATGTGTCATAGATGTCGGTGTGATTCGGTCAACGACGAGGGCCTTAACGCCGGCGGCCACTGCCATGTGCCATGCCTCGTATATTGTACCGAGATACATTCGACTCCAGACACGTTCTTTTGGTCTCGGTCGCAAGTGCAACACACGTAGAATATCCATGGCTGGCATGACGCATCAGCAGCCCCTTGGCCAGGTGTCTCTTGTTGCCCTCTTTTGATCGACCACCTCCATCACGTATTCGCGTTCTGCAGCCTTCGTTCAGTCCTCCCAAAGACAACACCCGAGGGTGGGTGACCCGTGGATCTACGCGGAGACATACTATGCTCTGGTCTGGAGTCAACCGCGGAAACACGTGCTCGAGTCATGACGGCATGGTTCAGACGAAGTCTAATCGTCAAGCACACTATCTTCTACAGAACAAGCTGAGCCCAACCCTATCAATCTCGGGCAGGCCACCACACGGGAGAGCAGTTGCTGTGTCCAGGTGATCAGGCCCACTCACCGTTCGTCCCGGTGGTTGCATTGCGTCGGGATATGTTGGCATGGTTTGGCATGAACAAACACCTGGCTGACGGGCAAGCCTTGTGCGTCGCCCATGCCTCGAAGCGTTGTCGCCCGATTGGACCATCCATCCATGTACAAGCACATCGAAAGGGTGCCTCCCCCAATCGCATATACAGACGTACGCGTCATTGTATTGGCTGGTGGCCCCCAGCGTATCTGTGTTTACTTGCAACATAGGAAGCAGCTACCCGGTTGCAAGGGTCACTGGCGTAGGAATATGAAACTGGTGTCATTATATCTTCGCTTGTTAATAAACGTCAAGCTTCTAGAAATTCTGTTGGACAGGCCACGTGCTGGCCCTGATCCAGGCCGGCGGCCATCAATCCCTTCACACCCATTGCTCCTTTGCCAACAAGTGTTCGGGTACTGAATCTTGACCAGGTTTCCGGATGGCTCAGAGTGTGCCGTACCGCCCTTGTGACCCGGGGGTGGGCGAATATCACCTTTCATTGCTTTTTCAACCCGTATTTCGATACGCGATTAGCATGTGGTCCTGTAACAGCCGCTGAGCTGCATGCATCTCAGGGTTGTATGCATCGACTTCACTGTATGTAAGCTCACAGTGGAAATGTGCACATCTAATAACTTGACTTCATCGAGCGGAGATGCAGATCCCGCAAAGAACAAATGGCATGATTCTGCGTAACAAGGTGACAACGCCTTCCAAGCTGGGCCTAAATGCCTGCTTAGCTTCGGGCACAAGTGCTGGTGCAAGATTGGCGTTCCAAGGATGGGCTGCGCCTTAGAGTGGTTGGCGATTACTAACCGCGGATGTCGATGATGAAGAGGCTTGCGAGCATGTCTTGAAACCATCCATCCATCTTGCCTACGAGGTGAATAAAGGCTACGCCGTGGGGTACCCGACCTGATGGTGATCAGCTCGTGTTGAGCTAAAGCAGCACAAGGTCGAGTCAAACCGGCTTGGCAAGGGCCGGCGAGCAGCAGCGGCCTTACGGCTTTATTGGATCTCCGGCCCAGTGGTTAGGCACCATATACCTGTAGCAACCTGCGTAGCATATCACGAGAAGGTCCCCGTGGAGGTCTTGATGGCTGAGGCTGACATCATTGACAATTGTAAAGCGTGTTCCTGCACGGTCAAGGACTCTGTGGCATGGTATTTCGATGGACTGTCTCCTTGCCTTTTCTGCGAGCGAACTCTTGTCCCGACGCATATCAAAATGAATATTTCTTCTAAGCTGAGAGTCGGGTAGGAAATCATTTGTGCAACGTTACCGTCATCGTACAAGGCGTCGCATGCTCTTGTTCAGCTGGCAATGGGGGGCAGTGCATGTTTGAGAAGAATTGCTTTTCTTGATGGCTCTCGAGCTTTTGGTGGAACATTGTTTACGGCAGCAATCACGACAACGTCGAGACTCTAATAGATGTGAATTCAGGGTTCGTCCGGTGTTCCGAGGATGGAATTGTTCACTCTAATCCGACCAGATCGTCTCGCCTCCAACTTGCTGAGTCGCGCCACGCATGAAAAGAAACATGATGATCTTCGCGTGCCGACCTTCTCCAAATTCATACAACGAACCAGGACACGGAAGAAGACAAGCCTTATCACGTCGCCCAGTAAAGTGTCTTCACATATCGACCGTTGGATGAAGACGATATGATCCACATCGTCCTCAAACGGCACACCCCTCAATCAGCTAGGTTCGAAGTTGAATGTGGCGACGCTGGCGTGCTGGCACGCGACTGCTGGGAGGGTGTCGCGGATCACTTGTCCCCGCGTTCTGTCACGGCTCGTTCCCTGGCCCCGTGCCTTGTCCAGCATGAGGCATACCTCACAGTCTGGCTCCTGATAGGGCTTCACCGTCTTCTGGGGTGGCTCCTGTGGAGCGCTAATTCCCCCTTGTCCTTTGTCCTGGCCCACCCAGGGTCATGTCTCGCACAGCGGTCATGTTGTGAACAGATAAATGGTATGTAGCTCGTTGATCTCATCCCAGTTTTCCATCCCAGAATCATCCACTATTGGCACTGGAGGCATCGATATGCGGGCCTCAAGGCGACAACGGCTCGGACATGGAAAGTGTGGTCTTGTGTTGAGTTTGCACCATCAACCTCAATCACAATCTACCACTCACATGCAGTGGAATGCCATGATTGGGGCGCGATCCAGGCGGGCCACGCGAGTAAGTGATCTGTTCCAGGTTCGCAAAGGGTCGGTGGTTTTGTAAATAGCCTTCGAAGCAGCGGTCTTGAACTGTGTTTCAAGTCAAAGGCCGTCATACGCCGGTATGCTTCGTCGATTCCTGGCATCCAAGCTCCCCTTCGTCGATTACGAGCCGGTCTAGGGGACCGTGATCGTAGTCCTTCCAGTCGAGTCCGAAAACAGCAAATGAGGCGGCGGCTAGTCCCACGATTGCCCCGATGGCAATTATAGCGGTAGTCTCATTCAGCCATCGCGACACCACGAACCGCGCCGCTTCGAGTAGACGAGGCCACTCTGGTGATATTGTGGTTGAGGTCGGCGTGGATGTTGGCAATGCCAGTGCGCCCGCAGCCTGGAGGAGGCAGAGGACGAAGAATGCCACCGGATGACGGCTTAAACACGTGGTCGCTATGAACTGCATCTCCATGATGACTTGGAGAGTTCTCGGTGACTGTTAATGGTTATCGGCCAGAGTGTTTCGGCAGCCGGATCTTCTGCACACAATAAGATGAAGTTCAAATGTTGACAGGCACGCACAAGAGAGTCAAGAGTTTGTCCCACAGGATATCGGAGGTGGCCTGTTAGATATCTGATCTCTTCTGTGCAAAGCTCAGCTCACTGCCTGGCGGTCGTGGGCCCCGATGTCAGTCTCAGGTGGAGCACCACGTGTCGGTGTGTGACAGCAAGCCAAGCTACCAGAAGGATTGACGTGTCGTCATGTAGGCGAGTGTCAGCCCATTTGGCGACCATTGACGACAATCAGAGCTGCTCTCGCAGGATCCGGACCCCGGATCGTACCCTCCCAAACATAGACCCTGAGCCACGTTGTGCCATCCTCTCCAGCGGGCCCAAGTAAGCTTAGTCGGGGCTGAGGCGCCTGGGGTGTCGCCGATCCGGGCCGTAGGACTGCATACCGCTAGGCATCGAGCAATCAGCAGCCAGGCATCCTCAGCCTACGCATTAACTACTGTAGATGTGGGAACAGACGTGCCAGCCCGGCCAGGCTATGGATGCCCTCCTGCCACACAGATCATCAGGAATACCTTGATGAGGCCGATCTGGTAGTCCAATCGTCGGAGGTGGTCGCCCGCCAACGCGCACTGTGACCCGGCGCCGGAACCGAGGCCCCAATCCGATCGGGCGCGGGCCGCGGGTTCCACCGGGCGGGCTTGAAAATTCCTGCCTCGGACTTCTGACTTGGCACGAGAGACGCGCTGCAACCAAGTCATCGCTCGCGAAAATGTCACCGAGCACTCCCGTTCTCTTCCTGGACGGAGGTCTCGGGACGTCCCTCGAGGATAAATATGGCGTAAAATTCTCCAGCAAAACCACGCCATTGTGGTCCTCGCATACCATCGTGAGCGACCCGCAGACGCTGCTCGCCTGCCAGAGGGATTTCGGCCAGGTGCCAGTCGACGTGATCGAGACAGCCACCTACCAAGTCTCGGTCGCTGGCTTTGCAGCCACCAAGACGGACAAATGGCCCAACGGCATCGACGAGGCCAGCATCCCCGGCTTTCTGAAGCACGCAGTAGACATCGCCGACCAGGCCAGGGGCAAGCCGGATGCAAAGCTGGCTCTGAGTCTCGGGCCCTACGGCTCCACCATGGTTCCTGGACAAGAATACAGTGGGGCGTACGACGACCAGCATGACGACGAGGCACGGCTGCTCGAATGGTGGGCCCAGCGGCTGTGTCTGTTTGGCGACGAACAGATTGTGGACAAGATTGCATACATTGCATGTGAGACTATCCCAAGACTCGACGAGATCGCCGCCGTCAGGAAAGCAGTTGCTGGCTTTTCTTCGAAGCCACTCTGGATAGCATGCGTCTTCCCCGGCGAGGGCGACGGGTTCCCCGACGGCAGCAGCGTCGAGCAGGTCGTGGATGCCATGCTTTCTCGCGACAATGCCAAAGCTCAGCCCTGGGGCATAGGCATCAACTGCACAAAGATGCACAAGCTTGCTGGTCTGATCGGTAAATATGAGGACGCAGTCTCAAGGATGATCCAAGAGGGACGGCTTGTCGCGTGGCCGGCGCTGGTGCTGTACCCAGACGGGACCAATGGAGAGGTGTACAATACCACAACGCAGAAGTGGGAGGCTCCCGCCGGCCAGGTGGAACAAAAGGTAAGCTGACCAACCCAGCCCACCCCTTTTGTGCTGTCTCGGTCTGGGGCTGTTGTTTCTGACACGACGCAGACACCGTGGGAGCAGCACTTGGGAGAGATTGTCCTCGACACGGCCAGGCGTCAGAAGTGGCAGACCATCCTGGTAGGAGGATGCTGCAAGGCCAGCCACAGCGATATCAGGAAACTCGTCGACTACATCCATGCCGCCGACGTTTCATAACTCGGCTCGGTATGTTGGAACCAAGCCTCCTCTGGGCATTGTTGAGAGAGTGTGATGCCATACCGGGGCGTTGCACACCTGCCTCGGGACTTGTAGGGTAGCTTTCAGTGGCAGGCAGTTCTGTCCTCGAGACAAGTTCTGTGGCTTGTCTAGACGGACATACCAGGTCCATCAGCCGTTTCTCCTCCCGACTTAGTCCGGACTAGAGAGTAGGTGAGACTGTCGACTAGACACGAGGGTGTCAATACCAGCTGAGCCAAAGTAAATGGGCGAGATAACGAGCATTTGCACATCATCAGAATCTCTAGTCAACCTTTATCCAAGCTTTTAGCATCTTGAAAAGATCCATGTAATTGCTGGATTTTATTGATGGTCCCTCTCTCTCATGGACTCGGCAATACCGGGAAGGAGTTACGAGCTGGAAGCTCGGTATACATAGCAAGCTGTCCACAGTGCCTGGTCCACAGGCATGTCACACCAGTCGCGCTTGAGTGTCCTTCAATAAGTAGAATGGCACCATCTGCCATCACCTGGGCAGTTTTTGGTTTTATGCGGGCACCATGTATCTCTACCCGCCTACTTTCGCGCGTTGATTCCCCGGCCCCTGCTCAGAGGGGAAACCAGACGCGATGTTGGTAGTGAAGTGGGGGTCGTCGGACAGCCGTAACACAGCTCTTGGGGATGTTGTTCCCCAAATATGGGAAGCGGCCAACGCGTCGATCAACCCCCAATGGGACTAGAGCAGGCGTTGTTGTGCCCATGTTCGTAATGCCGAGCGTATGGGCTGCAGCGAAATCGGATGATACCTGCAACCGGCTCCCCGCAAAGAATGCCCGAGGCGAGTTCTCGTTCATTGTCAACGACTGCAAATCATGTCCATGCCTTTATGTCCTCCCTAGGTACTAGTAGGTATACTTTTATTAAGACGATATCATGGCTAACCTTTACACCTTGGGCATCGCCATTTTCGCCGCCATTGGCACATTTCTGTTTGTTCGTCTCCCCTATAATATGCCGCCTGAAGGATGAAATCTCACACGTACCAAGGGCTTTGATACCGGCATAGCAACGACGAGTAAGGACAAAAGCATCGATTGGGAGCTGCTGATCCCTCGAATTGACACATCTTGCAGCTATCGCCCATCAGAGTTGGATAGAATACATGCACCATCCGTCCAACGCCTTAACCGGCGCGGTATTGCTGACCCCTCTCCCACGGAGACTTTGGTCTGTCGAATCCGAACTGACACTACAACACAGGTGGTTGCCGTGTACATCGCTGGAGAAGCTGTCGGTGCTCTCACACAGACAGCTATAGCTGATAATCTCGGTCGAGTCCGTTTCATGGAGTTTATGTGTGTCGTGGTGACTATAGGGACTGTCATCCAGACTGCCTCTGTGAATATCGGCATGTTCTTAGCCGGCCGAGCTCTCGCAGGATTTGCTGTCGGGTAGGTTGGCTCAGAACCCTCTGGAAAATCCCGCGTACGCGGCCTGTAATGATGCTGACACGAGCATTAGAGGCCTCGTGGGTACGGTTCCCATATACCTTAGCGAGATTTCGCCACCTACGAAACGCGGCCTGATTGGAGGCATATCGGGGTGTGGGATCAGCTTCGGTACCATGATGTCGAACTGGGTCGGGATGGCATGTGGCTATGCCCCTTACGGGCCCGTACAATGGCGTCTTCCGCTTGGCATTCAGATACCGTGGGGAGTGGTCCTCTTCATTGGCCTGGCAACCTTCATGCCGAATTCACCACGCCAGCTGATCCGGAATGGGAAGGTCGACGAAGCCCGGCAGGAATTCATCAAGATCCGGCGTGATCTTCAACCTCACGAGGTTCAGGACGAGTTTGTGCTCATGCGCTCTCAGATCGAATTCGAAATGGAGAGGGAGATCAAGTCGTACAAGGAGATATTCAGGCTCTTTAGGCACCGTGCCTTGGCGTAAGTTCTGCAAAGTACCGCTGTGGTCTGATCTAACACTGACAATGAACAAGATCCATTGCCGTTCAGACAATGACAAGTCTAACTGGGGTTAATGTTATTCAGGTTAGGGTCTCCATTTTTCATTTGCTTACTTTTGGGAAAGAAAAAAGCTGACCTTATGTCCTGGTTCCAGTATTATCAGAGTATGCATGCATGGATATTGGCTCCGGAGCAAATGCACTGACTGGTGTCTTAGCGATTCTCTATAAATCCTTAGGGATCGGCTCAACTTCCATTCTTGCCTTGGCAGGCGTTTACGGAACCATTGCCTTTACGTCCAACCTCCTTACGACCCTGTTCCTGACAGACCAGTGGGGCCGAAGAAAGTCAGTTTATACGTCTTGGTCCGGGAGAATCTCGCTGAACTGACCATTGATAGAATGATACTGGCTGGCTTGAGCGGTATCATAATTGTCGAGATATATGCGGCCGTGATGCAAAAAGAGTTCCAGAACACGTACAACAGAGTCGGCAAAGGCTTTGCCGTCCTTGGCATCTACCTGTTTGTTGTTGTCTACTGTGAGTTGCCCTTGTTGAACCACACTGACTGGCGGGACCCAATGCTTCCATCGCCGTGGGGCAGGCTGACATATTATGTAGACGGCATGCTGAACAGCACTACATGGCTATATGGGGCTGAGATTCTGCCTATTGCGTTGCGAAGCAAGGTCATGGGGCTTGCTGCAGCGTCTCACTTTATCGTGAACGTGGGAAGTAAGTTGCAACGCTGCACGATTGGCCATGACAGGCTCGGAGCAATACAGGCTACTAACCAATGCATCAACACTTTGCAGTCACCGAGGCAGGGCCCAGCGCCTTTGCCAATATAAAAGAGAACTATTATTACGTCTTCGTCGGCTGCAGCCTTTTCTTCCTGGTTGTCGCTTATCTCTACTTCCCGTAAGTAACCCCTGACGTATATTACGAACGAGGCACAGAATCAAGTCAAAACTAAGCCAGAACTTTCAACAGTGAGACAAGACGAAAGACCCTGGAAGAGATCGCGGCAGCTTTCGGTGACAAGGTTGTGGTTCTGACAGACGCGGAGCGCAGCTCAGGAATCCACCCCGTTGACAGTGCCTTCAAGACCGACGCCGAAGAAGTCGAGGCGGCGTACACGGGTGCCTCAAGCCACAGGGAATAATAGCAGCTGGCTCGTCTCAGGCATGCCTGATTTGTCCTGTGTGAGCTGCCGAGTTCTGAATCGCCTGGCAGATCGCAATCCAGTGCCACAGTGGTGTGTTGTGATGCATGAGAGTTACCGTGACTCGGGCACTTTCCAGTGGGTGTGCAGGACAGGCGCTTGCGAGGTATGGAATGTTTTCAAAAAATTCATATCAGCACCTTAATAACCAAGCATCCGATATCTCCGCCCTCCACCGAGTGTGTAGGCGCACATGACAGGGAAAATCATTTATGTGACCAACAAGCTGTAAATGGACACGTTCATTCTGCATTATGATCATCCAACTGAACAGGAAGACTGAAACGTGAATCATCGCCAGTGTTATTGCTGCTCACCTGGGTAAGTCGTCGGTGGGGGCCTGCAACAGCATTGCCATGTTGGAAACACGGGAAAGAGCGTTGGCACGCGAGGAAGTTGCTGCTGGATCATGGAGGACCGCGTAGTTTCTGGTCCCCATCGGAAATTTCTGCGGCTCTTGCTCAAAATGCAGCTCAAGCATGTCGACTGGTCGCAACTCCCACCGGGACAGTCAGCAATCCAACTAGGCTGGCAAGCCTCAACCGAAATGTCTCGACCACCTCAGGCTCGTCTCAAGACATCCATTCCAAGCCATCGGGCGTGGTTCATCCTCCCACTACCTCGCGGAACTATCTGTTCGTATCGAAGCCTTCCATAATTCTTTTCTATATTCTTCTGTCCCTACCCCGGGAAGCCCACCCCGCATTCGCTATGCTCACTGTACCGAACCCTTCCGGGTCGCCGTCATCGCCCCATTGGCGAGAATGCCTCTTCGCTGCTCTTTTTGGCGTTTCTCTGCACCTGTTGTACTACATAAAGGGGCACCATGACCCCAAGAGCGTGGAAATCGTTACTGCCCACCTACTGCTCATTCCAGCAATCTCGATCGCCGTCACGGTGATCCATGGTCTGACCATCCTTTCTCTTACTGACTCGTTTCGAATCTGGGTATCGATTCATCTGGGCTTGGTCACGAGCATAGTCCTCTATCGTACACTATTCCATCCCCTTCGTCGGATACCGGGCCCTTTCTGGGCGAGGATTACGAAGATTCCAACCATGGCCATCGCGCGTCGTGGGAAGCTGCACGAGCTGCAAACAGAATGGGCGAGGAAATACGGGCCAATAGTGCGCATCGGTCAGTACGACAGTGTACCTCGGTGTCATTGCTATCTCACGTTGTCCAGCTGATGAGGATTGGAAGCCCCCAATGAGGTTCTTATCACCTCAGTGAGCGCCATCGACATAATCCACGGGCCTCGATCAACGACGACGAAACAGTGCACATTTTACGATTACATGCAATTTCATGGTGTACATGACCTTGATTCTATGCATGACAGAAGGGAGCATCGCGCCCGAAGAAAGGTATGGGACCTTGCTCTGAGCAACAAAAACATGGACCTCTACGAGCTGAACGCCCGGAAATCAACACAAGATTGGCTGGACAAAGTGTCAGCCGCAGCTGTGAGACAGGATCCGGTAAATTTGTCTCTGTACATGAGCCTTTTACCCTTCGACAATATGACTAGAACCGGATTCTCTGTGGATTCTGGGGCTGTCAAGCTGGGGACTAAGAACCGCTTGATCCATCTGATAGAGGTCCCCTTCGCCAGGATAGCGGCGTCAGCGCACAGCACCTGGCCATGGTCGCTCATGAGGAAACTAAGACTACTGAAGGAAGAGGGGCAATTCAATTCGGTCACGTACGAGATGTGCCTTACAAGAGAAGTATGTTTCTTAGACAAGGTGCACCTGTGGATTTGCAGACAACTGACGAGTTTAGAACAACCCCGACGATCTCAAGGATATCATGAAGTACTTCCTTGATGATTTTCGATCTGATCAACCCGGAGCCTTTCACGATCGCCACACCGTCTATGCCGATGCCCAGGCTGTCATGGTTGGTGGCACTGGTACCCTGTCTGCTCTTTTGACTCATTGCTTCTACTACCTAGCCAAAAGTGCAGCCATGCGGAATCAGCTCAGGGAGGAGCTGGCACTCATTCTTGGGAAGTCCGTCCCTGGAGAGCTTGCTTACAAGGACCTATGCTCTTTGCCCTGCTTAGACTCAGTGATTTCCGAGACGTTGAGAATGCACAGCCCAGCGTGTAACAACGGACCACGGATGACGACGGAGGATACCCCTATCGATGGTCGAGTCCTTCCGAAGGATGTCGTGGTCTATGTCGGCATCCACAGTATACAGAGAAGTGAGTAACATAACTCGGGTGGTTCGAGGATGTCTTGCTCACCAGTCATCTTAGGCCCAACGTACTTTGTGTATCCTGATGAGTGGAAGCCGGAGCGATGGACAACCCAACCGGACCTGATTTTAGACAAGCGGGCATACCACCCATTCCTCAAAGGTAAGCAATACACACTTGGGTAATCATTGCGAGTCGGTACATTCCATGACCATTGGCCATGACTACATTGCTGATCGGAGATACGCCAGGTCCATTCAGCTGTGTTGGCAAGAGCTTGGCACTGATGGTGGCGAAGCTTGTGCTCTCATACACAATATCGCTTTACGACTTCGAATTACCTCCCGGAGACGATGGAACCTCCTTTTTGAGCGGGTGCAAGAATCAACTCATCATCAAGCCCGGGAAGCTAGAATGTGTATTCACCAACTTGCGTCTCAGTCGAGAAAAGGAGAAATGATTGGACTTCCTCCGCATCACACAACCCCCTAAATTGGTACACCTTGAGACACGAGCCCCCTTTCCTGTAGTATTAACTAACGCTGAAGGCATAAGAGTAGTGCGCCTAGTAGAATAGACTGCGATCCTGACATAAGTTGTTGACAATGTGTTGGTTGGCGTGAGGCAGCGCGTCTAGAGTGATGTCCACGAGGCTTGAGGTCCATATGAGTTAGGGCAAAGATGTTGTGATACCTATGGCCCGAGTTCCTTTGGACTTGTTGATAAGCCGTAACATGACGTTGGTCCGAAACGAGTAGCTGACCCGAGCCTGCGAAATTACTGCAGCCGGGCGGGGAGGTTTTCACCGCTTGGTCGGGGCTGTAGGATTTACACGAGAGCAGAGCGGTCCCACATGTTCGATAATGTTTACCGCTAGGCCACCCAGCGCGTTTGTGGCACAGCCATCTGGTGTGATACTGTACATATCAGTGCTAGCGTTATCCCGTATCATGCAGAGCTTACCCGACTCAAGTGGGGACTTTCCTGGATTGGGGGCGAATGGCGGCTTGAATGGCTTAACACACTGGGTTGATAAGCCGCTCCCTGGCGTGTATGGAGTTCGGAGTTCGGTCTAGCCGCGTCACCAGCACGCAATGATCCTGGCCATTCATTAAGTCGTAGCCGCCTCTGAGGACAATCTTCTACAATCCACGCTCAACTTCGCGGCTCAGGTTCTCCTATAGATACGACACCCAATGGCTTGACAAGCCTTGGCTCTTGTCCCCTTGAGTGGAGTATCTGACCGTGTCGACTTGGGCCTCAGACGCCTGACCAAGCACCCCAGTGGCACTTTTCAGCAGGCTAGCGAGTGAAGACTGAGAGCCATCACCTCCCGTGGGCGCTTAGAATGCCTTTCTCTACTGGGGACGGAGGGCTGTTCCAGCTGAACCAGGAGAGCTTCGACTTCAATGTCCAGTTCGAGCAACTGTTCTTCTCCATTATTCCATCTGTGCTCTTTATCGCCACCTCACTATGGCGGACAGTATCCCAGGCACGGAAGCCCACCGTCGTGGACGCCCCAGTCTTCCAGCTCATCAAATTGGTACCTGCTTCCTTATGAGATGCAAGCCAGTGTACCGCATGTGCTGATACAACCGCTGCAGTGCACAATCACAACTTATGTCGGCCTCGAACTTTCCCTCCTCATCTTGGTTGCGGTCGGGTCTTTCCATGTCACAAGCATTTTCATAGCCTCATCAGTCCTCAAGCTTGTCTCGGCCTTGTTCATGATAACTCTCAGCCTTGTTGACCACAGCAAAAGCCCAAGACCGTCCGTGCTATTGAGCAGCTACTTATTTCTAACACTCCTGCTCGACGCTGCCCAGGCAAGGACTCTGTTCCTTTCATCAGACCAGAAGCCAGAGGTCACCTACAGCAGTATCTTTTGCGCTGCTATAGCTCTCAAAGCAGGAATCTTGCTGCTGGAGGCCCAACGAAAGTCTCGATGGGTGAGGTGGGACGGGAAGGAACACAGCCCAGAGGAGACAAGCGGCATATTCTCTCTTGGAATCTTCTCCTGGCTCAACAAACTGTTCCTCGAGGGCTACAGAAAGATTCTGACCATTAAGGACCTTTACCCCCTGGACAGTACCTTGAACGGCAAGGCTCTGCACGACGAGTTCTCTAGGAATATAGATTACTCTAAGCTCAAGGGTGACAAGTTTGGCCTGGCTAAGGTGCTGGTGCGCACGCTGAAAGTCCCTCTGCTACTTCCAGTACCTCCTCGCCTGGCCCTGCTTGGCTTCACCTTCTGCCAGCCCTTTTTTATTGAGAAGCTTCTTGATCACCTTTCGCAGCCGCGTGTCGATGCGAATGTTGGCTACGGTTTCATTGGCGCCAGCATCCTGATTTACTCCGGGATTGCCATCTCTATGGCTCTGTACTCGTATAGTACCACACCACAGGTAGCAGTGGAGGACATCAACCACTGACAAATAATCACAGTTACTTTCACCACCGTATGCGTACTATGGCTAGATCGATACTAGTCACCGAGATCTTCATCAAGGCCACACAAGTTCGAATTGGGACTGCAGACGACAGCGCTGCACTCACGCTGATGAGTACGGACATGGAGCGAATCAAGCTGGGATTCAGATCTCTGCACGACATCTGGGCCAGCATCATCCAAGCCGCTCTTGCTGCATGGATGTTGTACATCCGGCTCGGGGTTGTCTTCGTTGTGCCAATGGGGGTCGTCGTGGTCTGCTTCGGCGGCCTCGCAGTCCTTGTGAACTTCACTGGCGACTCGCAGAAGGCCTGGATGGCAGGCGTACAGAAGCGTGTGGGCTTGACCGCCACTGTCATCGCGAGCATGAAGAACGTCAAGATCTCGGGTCTCTCGCATGCCGTCAGGGACTTCGTACAGAAGCTTCGCGTCGAGGAGCTGGCGGCAGGAGCACGGTTTCTCAAGATTGCCATCATTGCGGCCCTGTTTGGTTTTACACCGCTGTTGATCAGCCCACCATTGACCTTTGCTTTTGCTCAAACAACCCTGGACGCATCGACGATGTTTGGGAGTCTCTCTTACCTCTTGCTCTTGACCAACCCGCTGTCGCAGGTCTTCCAATCTGTGCCCCAGCTGCTCGGTGGGCTGGCTTGTTTAGGACGCATCCAGGCCTTCTTGGAGTGCGAAGATCGCCATGACTTTCGCCAAGCTCTTGCCGATATGAGACTAAACTCTGAGAAATCTGCAGTGGACTCTGCAGCTGTTTCTGGTTCAGACTCCGACTCGGCGCACCCAATCGTCATCAACAACGGGAGCTTTGGCTGGGAGGCTGACAAGTTCACCTTGCGGCGCATCAACACCAAGATACCGAAATCCTCACTCACGATTGTCATCGGCCCGGTTGGGTCAGGAAAATCCACTCTTTGCAAGGCGCTCCTTGGTGAGATCCCTTTCAGCCAAGGCAGCGTGACCTTGAGCACAAGGTTTCCACACGTCGGGTTTTGCGATCAAACATCGTTCTTGTCAAATGCATCGATCAGAGACAATATTATCGGGTTCTCTCCATTTGACAACGGCAGATACACCGAAGTCATCGAGGCCACAGCATTGGCCTTTGACCTTGCCACACTCCCACAGGGCGACAGGACGAATGTCGGATCTGATGGAATTACCCTGTCCGGTGGGCAGAAACAACGCGTGTCTCTGGCACGGGCTCTTTACTTGCAGTCAGATCTGTTGGTCTTGGATGATGTGTTCAGCGGCCTGGATGCTGACACCGAAGAGCGAGTATTCCGCCAAACCTTTGGGGCAGACGGGCTGCTCAGCAGACGCAAGTCTACTGTCGTGTTATGTACTCATAGTATCAGGCACCTACCCGCGTCGGACCATATCATAGCACTCGGAGACGGCACCATCGTCGAACAAGGGAGCTTCGAGGATCTGATGCGCGGTCAAGGATACGTGCAGCGCCTGGGGCTAAAGAGCGCCTCGGACAGCGATGCTTCGTCTCAGGAGCTCGGCCCGAAGGGAATTGTTGGGGAGTCAGAGTCACCGATTCTCCAAACGACGATGACCAACACATCTATAGGGGCAGCGGGTGCGGATGAAGCGCGACGAGCTGGCGACAAGACGGTGTACAAGCATTACTTCAAGAGCATGGGCATCTTCCTGGCAGCTTTCAGCCTGTTTTTCGCTGCTTTGTGGGGTTTCTTCACCAACTTCCCGACCATCTGTGAGTCAAGGTCACATGCTACCAACTGATGATAGCGTCCTTCGTTGAATTGGAATTATTGAGTATTGTTAGCTAACGTTGCGGGTGCAGGGCTCAAGTACTGGTCTGATGATGTCTACTCGGACCACCCAGCCCACTCTTACGCCTACTATGCTGGGATATACGGTCTACTCCAAGTCTGCGCCATGATATCGCTGCTTCTGCTTGGTATCGCGCTCGACATCGTCTCCGTAAAGAGAGCAGGAGCAAATCTACACCAGACTGCTTTGCGGACGCTCGTCCAAGCACCTTTAGGCTTTTTCACGAAAACGGATACCGGAATAGTCACAAACCTCTTCTCACAAGACCTGAATCTTGTAGATACAGAGTTGCCAAACGCGCTGCTGAACACCTTGTTTTGTGTAAGCCAACTATTTTCACTCGTCCATGAGAACCTGGATGCCTGCAACGACTTGTTCGCTAGCAACATCTTTCTGTAGGCCGGCTCCAGTAGAGAAGGACCAGGAGATGTATTGGAATATCATCTTGCAGTACACTGACCGAGTTCTTGCAGGTCTTCCAAGCAATCGGACAGGCAGCAGTCATGCTTACTTCTTCTGGGTTCTTTGCAATAAGCTACCCATTCCTCGCTGTTTTGTTATATGTTGTACAAAAGTTCTATTTGAGGACCTCTAGACAAATGAGGTTGCTAGACCTCGAGGCAAAGAGTCCCCTATAGTAAGTCCACCATAGATGTTGCCGTCAAAATCTCGGCGACACGTGTACCATTGTACTGTATACTGATCTCTATCCGTACTACAGTACGCACTTTCTCGACACTCTCAAAGGCATTACTACGTTACGAGCCTTCGGTGAGTGAGAGCTGATCTTCTGGCTGCCGGGAACAGAACGTCAAATATGACATGCTGCGATTCTCTGTCATCCCACTATTAAATGCACCCCTGCTGACCAGATTAACGCAGGCTTTATCTCCGACGACATGCAGAAAAACGTGCATTTGATCAACACAAGTCAACGGCCGGCATACCTCCTCCTCATGATTCAGTCTTGGCTGAACCTTGTTCTTGACCTCGTGGTCATGGTGATGGCAGCAGTACTAACGACCCTCGCTGTTCGGCTTCACTCAAACTCTGGATTTGCCGGTGCTTCCCTGGTCTCTCTCATGAGTTTTGGTGAGAACCTATCTGGCATCGTCATATTTTATACTCAACTAGAGACGTCTATTGGAGCTGTTGCCAGGCTCAAGACATTCAGCGACGACGTTAAGCCCGAGGATAGAGATGAAGAGGATATCATCCCCCCTGAGCAGTGGCCCCTGACGGGTGTGGTGGAGCTGACGGGGGTGTCTGCCGCCTATGAGTAAGAAATCACTCATTTCTCTGGACCTTGGAAATGCTCGCTGATGCTGACTGTTCGGACAGTGTGGAAGACCAGACCGACGGGAAGCCCAACTTAGCACTGCGCGACATCCATCTCAAGATCAGCTCGGGGGAGAAGGTGGCTATCTGTGGTCGTACCGGCAGCGGCAAGTCCAGCCTGATCGCATTGCTCCTCAAGCTCCTGGATCCAACCCCAGAAACGGAGGCGGCCTTGGTGATCGACGGCACGCCACTTCGATGCGTAAATCGGTCCGCGTTACGCCAACGCATAATTGCAGTTCCCCAGGAAGCCGTGTTCCTTCCCGATGGTTCGACCTTCCAGGCCAATCTGGATCCATCTGACATTTCCTCGGCCGAGGAATGCCAAGCCGTGCTCGCAGCGGTGGACATGTGGGAGTTTGTCCAAGACCGGGGCGGACTAGACGCTGGCATGAGCGCGAGCACTCTCAGCGCCGGGCAGCGACAGCTGATGTCGCTAGGACGTGCACTGCTAAGACGTCAAATCCGAGCGAGGAATCTGGGCATGGGGGGCGGTGGTTCTGAGGGTGGTCTATTACTGCTGGATGAGGTCAGCTCCAGCGTGGACCACGAGACTGAACGGCTCATGCAGGATATCATCAAGAAGGAGTTCAAGGAGTACACGATCATCGCAGTCAGCCATAGGCTGGACATGATTATGGATTTTGACAGGGTTGTTGTTATGGACACTGGGGAGGTCGTGGAGGTTGGCAATCCCATGGAACTGGCTGGAGAGATGGAGTCCAGGTTCGGCGACTTGGTGAGGGCCGGGGCTAAGTAGCTGGAAATGCAAGTCCGTGGTGTTGATCCGTTGGTTTGTTTGGAGATAGCGTAAGGCCAAACTTTGAATTGTGGAAAGCAATGGGTGAGTGGCAAATAGAGTAGAACTGAGCGATGTAGCTGCTGGTTGTCGAATATCCGAGTAAGTCCCATCTTTGACACTACCATTCAGTTCACATAAATATATACCTAAGTAACAGTAGGGAGCTAAGAATTTCACAATGAGTCCATATACCTAGGTAATCAGTAAGGTCGCGATTGACTACACTCTCCTAGAGCGAACCAGATTCGTAATGCTCAGTCCCGCTCGGCCTTGGAAGTCTCACTATTCAGTCGAAGGCAGCCTTGGAAGTAATCCTGGAGGCCATCGAAGTCATCCACATCACCTACCCAGGCGACATATTGGTCGGGCCGCACAACGACCACACAGCCGCGCTCCTTGTCGACTCCATAATTCTTATACGCATCACCAAATCCTTCGTGGTAACTATCATCATCAACAAAGACCTTGTCGTAGTTCCAGCCTGTGGACTTGTTGAAAGGGTGGAGAATTTCAGGAAAGTCCCTCAATAGTTCCGTGTCGGTTCGCTTTGACGAGTGTATTGTGAGCACCTCGACGACACTGTCAACCGGCGCCTCTGGTGATTTTCCCTGTCGGATGAAGCTCTCCTCGGAGTCCAGTCGCGCACAGAACCCGTCCACGCGCAACCTTTGGCCAGGTTCGAGGATATTGCCGGCGAATAGGACAACCCGAAAGCGACCGTCAGCCTTGAGCCGCTCCTGAAAGTGCCAGGGTCGAGCGTCAGCCTGGTTCAAAGCCTTGAAACTGTTGAATCGCATTCCAACTGGGAGACCCGTCGCTAGAGATTGGTTCGAAGCATTGCTGGCTACGAGATCGCTGGCGCTGTACTTGACAGACAACCCACTGGCAAACATGTTCCCCTTGAGGAAGGCGTCCTTGAATTCCTCCATGGACACTCCTTCGGCGTCCATCACGTCCTTTGCAGGTCTTCCCGAGAAGAGACGGCTGAATCGGTGGTCGAAGTCAATCAAGTCTTGAGCCACCTGTCGCCGCTCGTTCGCGTAGGTGGAGAGTATCTCCGGGCTGGCGATGCCCTTCAGGACAAGGGCGATCTTCCAGCCGAGGTTGAACGTGTCTTGCATGGATACATTCATTCCCTGACCGGCCTTGGGAGAGTGCGTATGGACCGCATCTCCAGCCAGAAAGATGCGATTCTGCGATGAGAAGTCGGTTCCCACGCGCTGGCCGATCTGGTATGCGGTCCACCAGTCACAGTACTCGTAATCAAGCTTGTACGGCTGTAGGATCTTTTTTGCGGCGCCGAAAATCAAATCGGGGGTGATCTTGGAGCGGTCCGCCCGGCCCGAGGCATCTGGTGCGACCTCCTTGAGCTGGATGTAGAGTCGCACCAGCTTGTTCTCTCTCGGGATTACCATCAGACTGCCATTTTCAGCCGAGTGGATCGCACATCGCATACGGATATCAGCTGTATGACCGTCAACGACCCGCGCACAGATGAGGGAGGGAGCTTTTTGTTACTCACGAAAGTCAGTTATGGGGATAATATCCATGACCCCCCAGATGAAGTCGGTCGCCTCGCCCTGGAGCTCAAAGCCAAGTTGTCTCCGGGTCCAGCTTCGGGCCCCGTCACACCCGATCACATACTTGGCCTGCACAATTTCCCTTTCCCCGGCCCGAGACCCATGGGCGATAAGGTCTTCTTCGTCATCGTCCTGGTTGAGACTGCTGCGGAACAGCCCGTCTGCGACTTTGCTGCCGCTGATCTGCTGCTTTGGCGTAGACTCCTCCTCGGAGAGGTGCTGAAGCTCTACTGTCACGGGGTAGGCATCCTCCCTGTCGACGATTGACTCGTCTATACTCAGGGATGCAGGCAGGACACCGCGCTCGACCTTGATGCTGTCGTTGGAGTACTTCTTGATGTTGTCGAGGAAGAAGCGTTCAATGCGGCCTTGGTGTAGCACAATCTGCTGGAACCGAGACAGCCCCACAATAGTGTCTGGAATCCGATCGGAACGTCGGATAACCCCATCTTGCCCAGGATTCTGTAGTTCGAACACTGTCAACGCTGCTCCGGGTGTTCATCTCGGCAAAAGGATACCGGCCCGCTTATCGACACTTACCCACATGCAGATCTGTTCCGAAATCAGCAAAGAACACTTGCCACACATACTGGGCGGTTTGGTGTTGTACCTCAATCATATGGTTGGCTTCTTTCCATGCCCGGTCGCCGAAGCCAAGGCTGTCAAAGATCTCCAGGCTGCGGCACTGGAGCCCGTCTGCCTGCCCCGAGAAGATCTTTGCGTTCCTCTTGTCAACAATGCGTGCCTTGATACCGCAGTGGGCCATCCAAGCGGCAGCCATCAGACTTTGGCAATTGCCGATGTCAGCGAGCAACGTTGGTCCGTCCGTCCGCATATGTGTCAGCTTACCCTGCTGGCCCTGCTCCAATGATGAGCCTACAGCCAAGTCAGTCACTGGTTGATCGATTTCGGTGGCAGGGGCTTGATCAGAACTGACACATCGATATTTGACATTGGGGTGACACCGTTCGTCCGGCTGTGAGCGGGGCCGTGTGAGTCTGTGCCGTTAGCCATGGCCCTGTCGGTCTCACCAGAGCCAGAATTGGTGGGAGAATCTTTAGTGGCGTGATTGCCCGGCTCGCGTGCTTTCTTGAAGGGGGAAAATCTCAACAGACGATGCATGTCGATATCGCGGCTTGGTTCCAGCCGGATGGTGCTGTCACTGGTAAGATGGTCGGGAAAAGACAAAGTGAGTCTCCTTTGTAGAATTTCAGATTCATGGGAAGATGGATCGGCAAAGTTTGTGTCTCTGGAGTAGGTAAGGGAGGGTCAGACACAATATGACGCCTGGACTGAAGTAGTCCATGCCGTCGGGAACCCCCAACAGTTGCAACATTTATATGGTTTTCGGGTGCTAGGGCCAGTCTGACAAGGGTCACATCCGACTCACATGCGAATCCTTTCGTGTCATCAGCTAGCCAGCTCACCGGGATCCGCAACAGGTGCGAGGTTGCCTCTCCATCCCTGACCCGAACCATAGTGGTGGTGTCCATCGCTTGGGTGTCATTGGGTGTGGACCCAGACGATGTTACATTAAAGTGATGTGAGTTTGACAGCGCCGTCGACCTGCAGCCGGCCGTTTCTCTTCGTCTGCTGGTTCATGCAGCTTTCCGGACTTCGTTGGGGGCTCATCCACCCGCCTGGCGACGCAAGCATCTGGAATGGATATCATCCCCTTGTCGCACACTTCCCTGTCAGAATCAAAGTTGCCTCCGGGTTCCAGGGTACCTGATGCTCGCTTGTAGCCGCTTGTCACGTCGGCGCTGCCTGCGCTGGCCCCGTCTCTCCGTCGCACTTGGGCCGCCGACCATGATGACCTCGGGAGCATGTCGGCTGCAAATTTGTCGATGGGCAGAGAAAAGCAGCAAAGGAGCGAAGGCTTTACTTGAGTCCCCAAACTCGGGGTTTCTGTTATATTCGCTAACTGGATAGCGGTTTTTCTGTCCTCTCAAATTTCCCGCAGTACAATTTGAACTATACTGGACTCTGGAACACCTCATAACTCTATCCGAAATTGCGCCCAGCCAGTCCAGGATTTGGCAGCCGCACAGCCAGTCGCAGAGATGGGTCTTGCCGGTCAGCGAATCTGGATGTCGTTTAGGTCTCTCGAGACTGAACAATCATCATAAATAGAAGCCGCGCTCAGGGCACCCCATAAATATTCGGGCTCAAAATTGTAATCGATATCTCACAAAAGGCCCCCCTGTACATGTTCAGACCATTGGGTCCCAACGGCGAGGTCCTGATGTTTCCACGATATAAAGTCAGACGTTGAATTTGCTGTTGGTCCTGTGAAGTTGGAATGCCATGTTTGGCAACCAAGTAAACCTTTCAGGCATGAATCAAGATGGCCAGTGATCACAGTACGTCAACTCGAATTTGCATATGTTCTGAGACAAACTCTCCCATGATATGGCCGTTTTTCCAATGGTAGGCTGGAATAGGGGAAGTCTCAAACGCCTTGCCCGTAATCAGAAGTCGTTATTGACTTGTCAATTACAAATTGAAAGATGCTGAGATACGGGTGGGAGTTAGTATAGAAGAACACCGGAGCCCAGCCCATGTTCAGGGATAAGGGTGAATCCGCTGGCCGTTGCAGTCTGAGCACCGGCCTCCCGCAGCAGAGGGGCCTCAGCATGTCAGTCCAAGAAGACAATGGAACTTCTGGTCGAGGTTTCCAATCCTGGTCCAATTGGCATTCAATTGGGTCTGGTGAATGCCTCGACGCAAGTACTCGCACGATTCTTGCAAGACCCGGGGAGAAAGTCGTATTGAAGGAATTCTATCCCGCCAACACGCGTTGTGTTCCGTATTTCCCGCCAACCCGTTCTCGTAGCAACAAGATCATGCTTAACCCCCTGTATCCGGCGTGTGTGGTTGAAGACACTGTCTGCCTTAAAAAGGCTGGCAATCCACATCATCAAGAGCCATCCGAGTCAGTTGTAGATGCATCTCCATGTCGTCTTTAAGATCTCCACACAAAATGTCTTCTGACGAGGCACAGAAATTCATTGACGAAGTGTGGGGCCTGCAAGGTGTTGCCTACCTGGTCCTTCTGCTTCGCTACTACTCCCGGATTGTGACACTTGGATGGGGCAAGCTCGCACTGGACGACATTTTGATCGCCTTGGCAACGGTATGTTGTGCCTTCAAAAGGATAATGGGGATGGGTTTGCCATGGGTACGATTCGCTGACAATACTTCACACACCAAGCTGGTGTACACGGCAGAGTCAGCTGCGGCCTACTACGTCGTCGCGTACTGGAACGGCTTTGCCAACAATGGAATGTCTGACCAGGAGCGACTCGAGCTTGATCCGAGTTCTGAAGAGTGGCAACTTCGTGTCAACGGGTCCAAAACCCACGTGGTTGGCCTGCTGCTCTACACTACCTTATTATGGCTTTTGAAAGGCTGTTGGGTTGTCTATTATCTGCGTTTGACGTATGAACCTTTTCACGACAAAGAAATTGAACGCCCCAGCTGACAGGTACAGCGACGGTTTGCCCAGCCAGAGATTCCTGACCAAGTGGGCAATGTTTCTTATGCCATTGACTTTTGTGTCGTGTCTACTGGTTGCCTTCCTCAAATGCATCCCCTTCGACCACCAATGGCAAATTCATCCATCCCCTGGCAGTAAGTGCCACCACACATGTACGTTGTGAATCGATCATTGGGCTCACCTTTTCCAGACCACTGCATGCCGGCAATATCGTATGTTCAGACCGTCTTCGTGATGGTCATGAATACCTTGACCGACTTCTACTTGATGGCCATACCAATACCAATGGTGTGGAAATCGCGTCTTCCGAAGGCCAAGAAGATCACCCTCGTCGTTATGTTCAGCGGTGGTCTCCTCGAGATGGCGTTCGGCATTCTTCGATGTATTTCGATTCTGACCGTTTGTTCTAGCCCAAGCTTCTCCAGACTTTACGTACACTCAGAACTGATTTCCGTTTGCTTCAGGCTGGCGATAGTGACCCCTCACAGTCAGGTTACTGGTCTGTACGCGAGTCCTTTGTCTCGTTTGTCTTGACCAACATGCCTATGCTATATCCTCTCCTCAAGAGCTTCCTTGCGAAGATCGGTACAACACTGGCGCTCACCAACAATAATGGCGAAAGCGGCCGAGCCACAAGCAGTGGTCAAGCATACAGGCTTGGGAGTTACCCCAACCATCACAAGAAGACGAGGAACAAGGACCCGAATCCCGTGCCCGAGGAAACGAGATATGGGTCGAACGAGCGTATCGTTTCACTGGATGACCAGAGTCGTGATGCGGCTTCCAGCGGTGGTGGTGGCGCCGTCGATGATGAACCTCACGACCCCTTTCAGGTTGCCGGAGTTTTCGAGCCCGCAAGAGTAACCGTCTGCGCTGGTCCCGGTCCATCCGATGCTAGGCGGCCAACGCCCATTGACTATACCAGCTCTGGCGGAATCATGGTCACGAGAGAGTACAATGTCTCCGAGGGTCGTCGTATCAATGATGCGGATCAGAATGATCGCGCGTTTCTGGACGTTTAGGGGTCGGGATAGGTTCTGTACATTGTGTTTCGAAAGGAAAGATGGGTCCGCTCCAAATGATATAATGAGCATGTGAGACGGAGCAAGTGAGTTTTGTTTGATTGTCTTCATGTTTTCAGTTGAAATTCACCAGCTCTTGATGGAGGTTGATGGAAATACCACTTATCCCATTTCACTACAGGAGTAGTCTAGGCATCAAATTTAATTGCCCTTTAAATTCCAAATCACGCCCACAGAAAAGTGTGCCGGAGGAGATCGTTGAGGAGAAGTTATCCCAGAGGTTGGTGTTCCCAAAAGTTGATTTACACTCGACATTAGGCTTTTAGCGGCTGATGTATAAAGCTTGGTCCAAAATCCCGGGCCATTTCTTGGGCAAAGAGTCATGCCATGA
The DNA here is from genome assembly GCA_022225955.2 of Diaporthe eres. Taxonomy (NCBI): domain Eukaryota; kingdom Fungi; phylum Ascomycota; class Sordariomycetes; order Diaporthales; family Diaporthaceae; genus Diaporthe; species Diaporthe eres. Next base: position 62,453 of record JAKJXM020000016.1, on the reverse strand, counting down.
TCCGCGCCAGGCGATGATGCCGTCTGGTCTCAAGAGAACCGCACCGTTGCCGTCCAATAATCTCTCCCATTCCCGTGTAGGCTCTGACCAGGTATTTCCGGCATCAGACATTGTTACTTGTTGGATATCCACCATTTCGGTCTCGAGTAGACGCCAGCCAGGCTGATCATCGGCCAGTAGCAGCAATTTGTCCAGCGGAATGAGATCTCGGATGGGTAGTTTCTGGCCATGTTTATGAACCCAGACGTGGGGAACATTATGTCCAGGCACCGTAGACGGCAACAAAACTTCAGACAGAAGGCTCCCGTCTTCCAGAAAATGTGGTGCGTGGTCTGCTTCGGTTGCGCCACTCAATCCTGGGTAAAACCAGCCAAGCTCCAGACCGGGAGCCTTGAATTCAAGATCAAGCACTTTGGACGCTTGCTCGACTGCCAATCGCCTGGCCGCGTGCTCTGGATGTGACTGGTCAAAGTATGCCATTATGGCCGTGCGGTTCTCGCCCGAGGACTGTTCCGGCCTCATGCCGAGGGCTGCATCCATGACCAGGGCATGGCTGCCCAGGTTGTGCAGGCTGGATTCTCCCACCCTTTGCCCCAGCGGTCGTCTCTCGGTATCGTAGCTTGTGAGTAGGTGATCATATTTATCCTCGTCGTCTAGTGCCATATTGAGCTTCCAGACAAGGTTCTGCACATCCTGGATTCCGGTGTTCATACCCAGCGCACCCCAGGGGGGAATTCTGTGTGCGGCGTCGCCGGCCAGGAAGACTCGCCCTTGCCTGTATCTCTCTGCCGACACCGCCTGGACGTTCCAGTGACTGAGGCTTATGATCTCCATGGGAAGCTCGCCGAGCTTCAGGGTATCATTTAGGCGCTCGAGCATGTCGTCGCGCTCGAAGCTCAGAGGGTCGTTCGGGGTCCGAGCACAAGCGAACACCCATTCCTCACTCGCTTTCGCTTCCGGGCTATCAAACGGCCACGGACCAATCTGGTACAGATATCCAGTGCGAATGCTGCCCCCAGCATCAGGGTGCGAGAACCAGGTGATGAAGTTCCTCGGGTCCGGATGCTGCTCCCGGATTCGCGCGCGAAAGTGCACCGATGCCATCTCGAGGATATCCCGTTCTCCTGTCCACTTAATTCCTAACTTGTCTGTGACGCCACGCCCTCCATCGGCCGCAATCACAAAGCGCGCAAAAACCTCGCTCGTGACGCCTGTCTCCCTGTTCAGGACCTTCAACACCACACAGCTACCCCGCTCTTCCAGATCTGTAACCTCGGACCCGAATTCCAGGCTCTCGGGACTGAGCTCCTTGGCCCTCTTCACGAGCAGCGGCTCCAGTCGTATTTGCGGCAGTACTTCGTATCTTGCAGGACTGTGCCTCTCATACTCGTCTGCATCAGGCCCACCGCCCCAAGCATCCCGACTCCAGATTTCACGACCGTCCACCGAGCTGGCGTCTTTGCCTCCCAGGCTTGTATACCAAGCCGTGCGAGTCTTGATATCATCAGGACACGCAGCCGCTCGTACTTCGTCATATATTCCCATGACCCGAAATATCTCGGTGGTTCGTTGGTTTATGCCGCAAGCCTTGGGATGAATCGAAGTCCCTGTGTGTCGCTCGAGCAGGATGTGCGGGATCTTGCGGAGCGAGAGCAGAATGCTTGCACTGAGACCAACTGGGCCCCCGCCAATGATGGCGACGGGGTGCACTATTTGGGCACATGTAGACGACATGTCTGCACCGAGTGAGATCTTTCATATGGGCACTCGGTCGTTCATCCGATAGTTCAGTTCATCCAGTCGAGTCTGAAATCTCGAGACGTTGGGGTCGAGCGGATTAAGCTCTGCGACCTCGCACTTGTCGCAGTGAGCTTACTCATCTTGTGCCCTTGACTACAGAATTTCCACAGAAATAGACAAATATGGGGCGAATCGTGGGTCAAGACCGCATGCATGATCAATTTCCTTCCTTGTCTTTAAACATCAGTCACATCGAAGACTATGTGTACATCAATACGGGAACTGCAGCACTCATTCGGCTGAACTCCACATTGTTTCACCACTCGCAGAATATGCGGTTATTTAAAAACACTCTCCCCACCTGAGAGAAGAGCAGTGATCCCATAGCATATCTCGTACCATTAAGGCATCTCTATATCAAGTGTAATCTTGTCCAGATGAGGAACTTGTGCTTACTTCAAACTAATAGACGTCCTCATATCATGACTACAACAACACTACGCAATGCTCGGGGAGAAATTTGATGTGTGATTGACAGTTTATAATATGTACAGAGGAAACAAGTAATATAATCTTTCCAAGATGATGTACAACTCAAGCCTCAGAGCAACTCAGTGGTTTTAGTGACATAATGAGGAAGCTCCTCTGGCAGCCTTGATTTAAATGACGGCCCTTGGCAGACTCCTCGTGTAGGCAGTTGCCGCTTCTAGCATCCGACTTGGATAGCTGTTGAAGATGTTAGCGTCTGTTTACATGGGACCTGGGAAAGGACGGGGAAACATACCATTGGCAAAGAGCGCGTAGCTGTCAGCGTTGTTGAGGCTCTGGGAAGAGCTCAGGCCCTGGATGGCGGCGTAGCCGTAGCCGTTGTCCTGGGTGCCCTTGATCTGCGACAGGTGGGTTGTCTCGTGGAGGGTGGTGGTGGCCTGGTCCTGAGCGTGGCACTGGGTGCTGAGGCCGGTCAGGGCGCTGAAATACAGAGGGCACGAGACCATGAGGCTCTGGGTGGGGATGGTGTATGCGAGGACGTTGCTGGAGCAGTAGCCAAGACTGTCGGTGCAGTACTGGGTGCTCACGCCCGAGGTGGTGCTGCCGCACTCGGTTGCGACCTTGTTGAAGACGCCGGCGACGGTGCTGCGGGTCGCCGAGGTGGACGACTTGAAGTACTCAGTGAGCTTGGCCGCGTCGCCGCTGGTGGCGGCAGTGGCGGCCTTCTTGGCCAGGGCTGCGCAGTTGGTCAGGGCGGTGCGCTGCGCGGTGCCACGGGTGCCAGTGCAGTCTGACTGGATCTGGGTGCGCTTCTTAAGGTTGTCGTGGAAGTCACGGCGGACCTTGGATGCGGCAACACCATCGACATGGTTCTTGAGAACGTTGCTGTCGAAGGGCACGGAGCCATCGATGCTGGTGCTGTCCGCAGAGGCGGTCAGGAACGTTCCTCGGACGAGGAAGTCAAAGTCACCACCGGTGCTAAGATCGTGCACCTCGGCGGGGTCGAACTCGGCCTCAACGCTCTCACCGGCTGCGAGGGTCTGGAAAGCACCCTCGCCAACGTCGCTGGTCTGGACCTGGAGACGGACACCATCAAAGGCAACCTGGTCGGCTGTAAGTCGTAAATTAGCTTGGTGTCCATACGACGAAAGATTGTAGTAGAAGAGAATCAGAAGCCGTTGCAGTCGCCATGGTCAGTACCAGAATGGGCGGGCAGTCTGCTGTGAACTGCCGGACCATTATGCTGGGCAGAATCATAGACCACGGCCCCGCAGGACTCAAGACTTCATGCATGATATGACAAGGGTTGAACCATGGTTTTGTGAAGAAAATGGTCTGTACGTACCGCCAGAGAAAATCTCGGCCTTCTCAACCGCAGTCTGGTCCAGAATAGAACCAGTCTTCATCAGCTTGATGGGCTCAGAGCCGGTGTTGGTGACAACCGCCTTGACGGCTGAGTTGCCAACACTCTGGATCTCGACCTTGAGGGGACTGTCACGCTTCGTGACGTCCATCCTGACCGCAAGGGCGGAGGCAACGAGAGAGAGGCCGGTCAAGAACTTCATGATGACTGAATGCTACTGGAGAGAACGAAGCTGGCAGATAGTGAGAAGACTGGACCGTTTGCCTTGAATGATAGTGCCGGTGAAAGACTGTGAGGTGGAGTGAGGGATGGGGTTGGAAAAGGAATAATTGGGAGGCAGGAGGAGTCGTCCGTTCTTTATATCAATCTTCACAACCACAACCGTGAGGCGTATATACTCTATCTGAGTGGGAAAGCCTCCAGCAGAAGGAACCTAGACCGCAAGAGGAAGATGAAATAGAAGCATTGCCCAGGACACAGTAAGGAATACGCCCCAAGCCGGCTAGGAGTCACGAATCCGGAAACTGGGGCCATTGTGCAGGGCCAAACGGCGGCTAGCGGTGCCGGAGATGATGGTGGCCAGCCCCGGGTGAGGCGATGCTAAGGAGGACTGTGATGGGCAGAGGGAGGTCGGGGAAGGCGGTACGGAGGTGAAGTATCAGTGATATTATTGCGGAGGCGTGAATATGTTGTTTGGTTCTTGGAAACTATAGAGGATGCCACTTGATAGGAGCAACGTGGACCCCGTCTTTGATCGGTCCAGGGGTGGCCCTAGTAGACTAGTGTGTTCGGAAGGTGGGTCAAGAGGAAGGGAGCCAAGGCCTCGCGATCTCTTTGACGCCTTGGAAGGGCTGAAGCTTTCTTGGAGAGTAGCAGCCAGTCCCAAGTGCCGGTTTGGCGTGCATGTGCATGATTAGTCGTCTTGCCCTGCAGCTGGCTTGACGTGTATGGCAGTTGTTGATGACGAGATATGGCCGCTGCAGCTGGAATTCAAGCGACGTACATTGCTCAAGCGCTGCAGGTACATGATTACTTTTGCGCTGTGGCGTCTGTGAGATGCCTATTTGCACACCATAGACCGACAAGGACGTGTATTCTTACTCTGGCCGTTGATAGGCTGGAAACGTTTCCTGCGGACGGCCGCAAGAGGGGCGATGCTCTGATGATGGGGGAGAAAAAACATAGCACTTGCAGGATGTTTCACCAATAGCCTCTGATGGAATTTCCCTCTAGTGTGACCCTGGCCGAATTGCTTTCCGGATGTAGAAGGCTTCGAGGGCAAAGACTGCCCATGATTACCCAGGGGCGCAAAAGTTGGAGGTATTTGGCTTGTGTCGGCTTGGTTGGTGAAAGCCCCTGGACCGTGATGACGATGAAGTGTCTGAAATAGAGTGCCATGGAGTGGCGAGGACATGGCAAGCAGCCACCTCAGGGGTACTTGTTGCTGTGGTTCATGGATTTGCGAGCCGCGGGCAATGATCCCGGTGATATTCTTGCCGACCTGTTTCTTCCGAGTCGGCGACCGAGACATGACCTGCATTCCCGTTCTCCACTTGGAGTGCCGTCGAGCATAGTCGGACAACGTCTGCGGTCCAAGACGCGCGAGGGGCTTGGGGCATGTGGCTCTCGCTTCCGCAAAGCTTGACAAGCACCAGGCAAGATCATTCTTGCAGGGCTCGCTAAGGTTCGGTTGACACCTTCCAAAAGTTGCAATGATCTGTCTGGGACGAACTGTGTGTTAATCTCGCAGAGTTATCGGATGGCCGGGTTGATGCTGTCGTGACAACGCCGTCGACTAGATGCTGTGTAGGCCACAATGGCGGTACTGTACGCGGGACTGTAGAGCCGCAACAAGTTCGGGTATAAGCTTAATTGTACATCCAATTGTGCGGGACCGCTAGGAGACTAGGTCCAGATAAGGTTCTCAGGGCCGGAGCTAGAAGCCCACGTTGATTGCTGCTGTCACCGTCCCCCCACACGCACGTTCTGTGCAGACTGTGTGCATTTTGCACGTCGATGTTGTTGTCCCCTGTCTGCCCACCAATCTCGGCCACGGCACTGCATAATGCCCCAAGCTCTCGGCGCCAAGCGGCGACTAGGAGCCGCCTTCCTACAATGGCCTCGGCGCGTAGCATCGGGCCTAGGGGAGAAACGCTGGGACCTACCACAGGACGCTCTCCTGAGTTCTGGTGGCTCTTGGCGGTGCCACTTAAGCCTTATTTGCACATGAGCCTGCCTCAAGCATAGTGTCGAGTGGCCAATTACCACAACCACCGGCACTCGGTCTCGTCTCCCCACTGAAGGCAACGCGCCTACACAGACTCAGGAGTTTATGCAGACTTGGATACGGCACAGTCGCGCCAGATGCGGGGTTAGGATATTGGACGGGATGAACATTATGGAGTCTTACACATAGCTGAGGGTGAAGTTCCCCGGCGGAGACATCAGATGGCACTCGCGCCTCAACCATCCAAGCGTGGATGCTATCAGGCATTGGGAATGGGGCACGATCGACGGACCCTCCCACTTCAGACAAATTGTACACGCCAAAGCCTTTTTGGAAGGTAACAGTATTTAGTTGACCAGACAGGACCTTGTGGATTCTGTGAATGCTGTGATTGCAGCAGGACATCGCCCGGGTGTCCCATGGGAGAATGTTGAGCCAGCCACTGGTGAAATATGGCACTAAAGACTGTCTGCCGTACCAAGCCTTCAAAATCGGCCAGATCCTGACAGGCGAGACCGACCACGCATATTGAGCCAAGACCAGCTCCAGGGGAGCGGGGGTGCCATGGCCCATGGCGCGTCTGTCCCGAGGTAAAACGTTCTCGAATGGTCGACGCATCTCCACAGGACGATGGTTTGATGATGGGGTGCTTCAGATAAGGCATTCTTACCTAAGGGATAAGACCACGCCTGAGTGGCATCTTCACGCCTCCACGTCTGCACTCTCACAACCGCAACATCTTCGACTTTGATACGCAGACTGTGCACATTTCTGAGCGAATTACTCTATACCAATTCCCGTATATTCCACCCCCGTACATTGAACAGCATACATCATTATCTCCATTAAATCGGTTTATGCTGCAGTCTGAGTGACGACTTGCCATCCTGCACTCACGCCGTGACGTCACTCCTCTCAGCACCATCGCCAAATGCCTGCGCGAACACAATTTGGCCTCCCCACCGTCTTCACCGGCCTCTTCATCTTCGCTGTTCTGACCTTCATCTACCACAACCTGGACCAAGTCCCAACCTCGACCAAGATGGCCAGCCAAGACAACGAACTCCTCTCCCAGCTGCACGTCTCGCTCAGCCAGGCGTCAAAGTCCCCTCCGGCCATTTCCCTCAAGGTGACCAACAACTCCCCCTCGCCCGTCACCATCCTCTCGTGGGAGTCGCCCCTGGACGAGCTGGCCCTGTCGCTCGGCCTGTTCAGTATCACGCCCTCTGGCGCGTCCGAGCCGGTGGAAATAACCCGCATCATGGTCTCGCGCAAGATGCCCCCCAGCGACAAGTCGCTGGTTAGCCTGGGCCCCGGGGAGAGCCGGGAGAATCAGGTGGTGCTCAAGGAGCTGCTGGTACCGGTTGAGAAGCTCAAGGGCAAGAAGTCGACGGTCGAGGTGAAGGGCCGCTGGATGGGGGTCTGGCCAAAGTCAAGGGATGAGTTGACTAGCGAGGAGATCGAGAAGGGGGCGTACGGCGGTGGTGCTGTTGCTGGCACATATGCGTCGGACAGCATCGAGATCGAGGTCGACTGAGTGGCCCCGGGACTGGACATGTGTGTATAGCTCTTTCGTCACCACAAAATCTCAGCCAATTAGTTCCTGTCGCTCCTCCAGGGTATGACGACGAGTGGACGTCTAAAGGTGAATCTGGCACCCGGTCCTGCCCAGGTCGCCTCATGGTTGCGCGTCACTGTTTGTCTGCCGTTTCCCACCCTTTGCCTTGTCGTTATCCACCATTGATGAGATCTTGTCCATCATAGGAGGCTTCCCCAGCGTCGCAGGATCAGGCTCTGGGATGCCACACTGCACTTCTACGCTGCGCCAGTGGCCCCCGACCGCCCTGTCCTCGGCCATGAACGCGGCCGTGTTGAGGTAGGTCCGGCAGTTCGTGTCCCCAAACACCTTGGCTGCGCACCCGTCCACCTTGTTGGCCATGAAGTTGGCACACCCGGAGTACTGCTCGCCCGGGAAGTTGTAACACTGCGCCTCGCCTGTGACGCCTAGCCCAGCCGGCTTGGGGAGGTTGATCACGGCGAGCACGTGCCCGCGACATGTCTTGGGTCCCTCGGAGCCGCTGTAGAACACCGCCTTGATCGGTATGGGAGGCTCCGGAGGGTCTTCCTGCGAAGCAGGCGGGCCCTGCAGTGATGCTTGGCCCTTCTTGTCTTCGGCCACGACGTCTGCTCCTGGGACGTCAATGGTCACGTTGCCATTATTGCCGGCCCCTTGTACTTCCACCGCGTCGCCGTCGTTTGTCAGCAGTCCTTGGTCGCCTTCGATCTCGGTCTGGTCGGGGCCCTCTCCTAGCATGATGCCTTTGTCTGTTTCCACGATTTTAGGCCTCTCGGCCGGTTGTTCTTCTATCGCCTGCTTGAGGGATGCTCCCGATGGTCGGCCCATAAGCCCCAGTCCCGGCCTGGCTTTGAGTGTCGTCGCGATGTAGAGTGTGGCGACGGTGAGGAAGAGGGCCACAAGGCTCACGAACAGAGCATTGCGACGCGCCCACTTCCTCAGCCGGGCAGCTCGGGTAGGCGGGTGCAGGACGAGCTTCTCGAGTTCGTAGTAGTCGGGCTCCAGCTCGAACGAGTCCGGGTGCGGCAGCGTTGGGAGCCGTGAGTATTGCGCCGACTCCATTGCGACAGTGTAAAGCAGTCCGGCTGGTCGTTCTACTGCATCTCACGGGAGACAGATCGGATTGTCTTGTCGGTGGATTGATCAAGATGCTTGATTCTGGCGGAATTCGCTTGTCTGCAACGAAAGCGAGGACCCGCCAAGCGCCAAGCTGTTTCAATGCTGGCCCCGAAACGGCCGCCGGGGCCAGAACGGACGTCGCATTGACACCCGGCCCCACTCGGCGCCGTCCCCCGCATCCCAGGCCCGTGCTCCGATTTGGCCCCGGCTAAACCTTCTGGGGCCACATTTTGCTCTCAATAAACATTTAGAAGGATGAAGAAAAAGGTGTACTGGGAATCAAAATGGCCAAAAATTGTGAGCATCCCATTGCCGGACAATTTTGGCGATCTCTACGTGGTAGCGATGCAGCCTGGAGCCAGTGAAGTGGAATCTGCAGAGGCTTGACACATACCACGACGAAAATATTACACAGAGCTGACAGTAAAGATCCAAATCTCCCTCTCCTTGATCTCACTGGTATTTTCAGTCACAAAAGTGAGCGGCAGGAAAGATGACTAAACGATTTCCAGCTACGTTGGGTTTCGCGGACAATTTGAAGGTCTGAGTGATCATTTCGAGGGATTTAAATCAAAATCGTAATAGCCTTTGCCCTTATCAATGGACCACTCCTGTCCAATATGGTAGAGTCCATGAGTCTCGGCCCAGAACCTCTTCTTGTCAACAAGCTGGAAGGTCTTTGGTTCACTGTTGACCGGCGTTAACGATAATCCCTAAATCAGTATCGTTGAAACAAACATATGATCCAAGGATGGTCGAGTCAAACACCTATCAAGATCGTGCGGGCAACGGAATGGTCATGGAAATTGTGCGTCGAAATGTAAAATACATGGAATGAAGACCGCCACTGCCGCAGTAAACTTGAAGTAACCTTTTCCTGTCTGAAAAGTCAAAGTTTACATGAAAGACTCTAGTTGTTCAAAGCCTTCAGACCGGTCCGCATGAATAGACTTGACAGAACATGGCAGTAAACGCGATAGCACATCACAGGGCTCAGTGCCGAATTGCAGTCATTGATATCGCAGGCGCAGTCATTGGACCGCTTGTACACATTATTGATTCGGAATCTCTGAGAAGACCGCGACTATTCTTAGGATTGGCGCCAAATATCCTGCCATCTATCTTTGAATGTCACAATTTTGGTATTCTCTCACGACGAGATTATCGACATGTCCCACGCGTGATTATGGCTGCAAGCTGAGCTCCCTTGTCTATAGGCAAAGGCCGCAACTACTCATCGATGTAAAACTCACGCTCCGCTAGCACCGCTCGTGTGCTCAAGGTTGGGCTTTTGTGGAAGCATCTTAATGTTCTGTTTCCTCGGGCAAGCTTTCGCCGGACGAAATTCTTCCAGCCCGGCAAAGACAAATACACAGGCCTGATCTATATGCAGGCCCCAGACTCTAGCTTTCATAGGCATCTTTGATGCGCCTGTCTAAATGCCAGCTTATCTACGGCCAGCCAAAGACTACTGAACGCGGCGGATGCTATGGACGTCACCGTCTCGTGTACAGTTTCTGTTGAAAGACCTTCACAGCCTAGGTACCCGCATTCTTGTTATGTTGTCGAATTCCAAGGATTGAGATGCAGTACTCTTGACCAAACCTTACTGTTTGTAGTTGCGGCATACTTACAAATATGCTGAAGTGGGACGAGCAAGCAAGTCAGTAGTGTTTCTCTTTGTCCATCCTCGGGTAAATGCCAATAACCCCATGCATAATACCTACATCGTGTATCTGGGCAGGGTAAGCATATACAGATGACGATTTTGAGCTGTCTTGACACCTGAGCGCGTCTGTTTGCTGCACGTTCACGAAAGACATTTCGTTGTCAGAACCTGGATTACAGCTCGGGTGCCGATTTCACGAGTACTCAAACATCCGAGTCGTATTGAAGGCTTCGTGGGAGCGAGGCAAGTTAATTATGGACGGGGAAAAAAAGAGAGCCACTTGAAGATGCTGAAGCCTGTGGACGAAAAGCTCTGTGCGAACAAAATCAATATATTCCATGTCCACTTTGCCTAAAAAGTGACTTCTTGAATCAATGTACACCAGTAACCGCAACCACTCCGACTGAGGAACACACCACGATACGTCGACCTCTGGGATCTCTCAAGCGATGGCCGTGGCAGCTTCGGAAGCGGCCTTTCCATCAGCCCAAACGACTTCTTCCGCGTGTACGACCTCTGCTTCCTTCTTCTCCGCCTCGCGGCCAGCCCGACCCACGGAAACATACTGACGGAACTTTCTGGCAGGAAGACGCGCTTCGAACTGTGAGTGATGGGAGATTAGTCATCATAAATTACTATTAACTGGAAATGGGGGCGCAAGTTGTGACACTTCTTACCATCTCGTCGATTTCCTCAAGTGACCGATCTTTGACCTCCGGAAGGAAAAAGAATACCCAAGCACTTTTCGGCGTCAGTATACTAGCGGAGCACTCTGGCCTAGATACGGGAACACTCACGCCGCGATCCAGCAAGAAGGCGTCCAGATGTAGCCGTACTTTGGTCCCCAGTTCAGGGACTCAGGGTTGATGAAGTACGGCGCAGTAAATGTCGCAAGCCAGGCGGCGAAGAAACCCACGGCTGTCGCGAGGCCAAAGGTGTACGACCGGAGCCGCTGCGAGGGCAACTCTCCTCCCGATATCCAGGCATATGTGGCCACCATTCCCTACGATTCATCAGCCAAGGTGCAGCCACTGAGGCTAACAGTACTTACGTTGTAGCCGAATATGTATATGATTGCGAGTGCAACTATTCCTTTGCCTGTCGACTGGGTCCCTGGCCGGATGGTGTAGATGATAGCTGTCAGAAGCTGAGACAACCCGCAGATAAACAAGCCAACGGTAAGGAAGACGCGCCGGCGACCGATGTGGGTTACGACGGCACTGTTGAGTATGATGGCGAAGACACCGACGGCCGTCAGAATGCATGAATTCTCGAAGCTGTTGCCGATGTTGGCCATCTCGAAGAAATAGGTGCCATAAGCTGAGAAGTGTCAGACACGATTCTACACGTATTATCCGGGGCCTGGGGAAATAAATGGCGCGGGGATGGGTCGTGCGTAATTACCTATCATGTACATTGCACCAGAGGCGCCCTGGAGCGTGATGGCGCAGACTGCCAAGATGGTTCTCCTGCGGTCCACGGGATGTGTCCACATGTCCTTGATGGCAGCGTTCTGCTTTGTCCGCATCTCCCCCTCCAGTGCCTCTTGCATGTCTTTGAGCTCTTCCTCTGCCTCCGCCTGGCCGTATGGTCGGTGCCACAGCAGCGACTTCAGGGCCTTGTCCCTATGGCCGTGCTCGAGAAGCCACCTCGGCGACTCGGGGACCACCAGGAGGCCGATGGACATGATGACGGGGACGATGTATATTAGCCCCAGCGGGATCAGGTACGATTCTCGAGTCGTGATCTTTGCTGTAAAGTTGTCGACCACGGTGCCGATCAAGGATCCGACTGACGTCCATACTTGGAAGGACGAAATCATTAGACCTCGGTATCGTGCCGGAACAGATTCCTATTCAGAGATGCTGTCAGTGACGACTCCGGTCGACGTGCTGCAGTAGGCTGCGAGAATTACCTGGATGTACAGCTGCGAGAATGTCATGAAGAGGCCATTCGCCAACCCAAGCAGCAGACGACCGATATATATAGCGTTGATATTGGTTGTTACCATCATGATGACATTCGCAATACAACAGAGCAGGCTGGCGGACCAGATACTCGGCTTGCGGCCCATGAACGCGGCAATGGGGCCTGCGGTTGATGAACTCAGGAACGCGCCGAGGGTCATAAGAGACGAGATAAGCTGCTGGCGCTCCGTCGAGAGGTTCCAGCCCAGCGGGGTCTCTGGTGCTTCGTGTCCGAAAATCTACTCGAGGTCAGGAAATTGAATGGCATATTATTGGCGAAGAGGTTTCAAGAAGGCGGGCCGGGGATGAGGGTTTTCGCCGGTGTACATGCCTTGAGGAAGCCAATCATGGCCTGGAGACCTCCTATGAGACCGAAATCCAATCCTTATTGTCTATGTCAGCGAGCCTCACTCAGCCGGAGAAAAGCATGGATTCTTGTTGTGAAGACCTACCATATTGGAAAGGGCACATGGAGACAAGGGTACAAGCTGCAAGACACTTCCAGTGATCCTTGATTGAATAGGTCCTCCTGGGAGAATCCGTAGTAGGGCTTTGGGACCCATCACTGGAGTTTATTGCTTTGGAGTCCACAGTCTGGTCGGTCTTCATTGTGAGTATGATGGAGGCGCGAAGGCGCCAATGATTTGCGGGGATTGGAAACGGGTTCTCGAGTATCGAAAAGACACGACCGAAAAAGAACAGAAGTCAACACGCATACGGGCTGCTACTCTTGGGGAAATCCTGAAGAGAGAGGAGGCATGCTTTCATATCTAGGGCCTGAGGGTGCTCGAGCCTGCCGCAGGTACACACGCTCACACGGTAATACGATGCAACCACCCTTCATGCTGACTGCTAGATGGATCTGCCATCACTGATCCAATATGGGAGATTCGACAGCAGCATGGTGCATTTTGCCGCCTCATCCCAGCTGCTGGGCAACGAATGGCGTCCCAAGGCAATACTGGCGTGGGATGTCACGCCGCAGACCGTGCTTGATCTGGTTCCGACGAACCACCTGGCCAAATGGGATAACTGCCGGCCTGCAGAGCTTCTGTGGCTCTCGAGTCCCCACTGCTCCGCGCAACAATCCGGGGTAACTCCTCTTCTTGATCAGTCTTTTGTCTTAGGCCCATTTCGAAATCCGGGGTAGCTTCGCGGGGAAAACAAGGGATGCATGCCCCTGCCCCTAAACTATTCGCCGCCCGAAATCCCAACGCGTCGGGGCCCTACTGGTGGTGGTGCACACACGGCTTGAGGATCTAGATGTTTATTAGTTCTTAGGATCCGGCATAGGCTGTTACAGTCTGGTCTCGTGTTCTAATGGAAGCCCACGTATCCTGAATAGCGCTGGATTTGACAGAGCTGACTGATGTCCTGACGGCCGGCACTTCTGCAGGCCGATCACATCAGAAGTAGCGTCCATCCGCTAACTAACGGGAACAGGTTTGACGGCCAAGTGACAGGGACCATCTAGTTGTGCGGGGAGAAGAGACGGGGCGACTGGGGCCCACGGGTGAAAGCCCCTGCATGCTTGGGCTGGCGTCACAACCATCAGAGTCGCACAGGGAGAGGTAGATGCAATTAATCCATTAGATGACCCGCGGGATATCTACCACCCTGCAATGGCCAGCTGACCTACCACAGCGTCGACAATCAGGGCAGCCGGAACTGAGGGGCCGTCTGATAGCAACACTGGAGCTGCGTGTGCATAAGTCCATCTTCACTCGGGCGCATTCATGACTTGAGCTTTGCCGATCAGCCGGCGGGTACTGTGGAGATAAGTCGCGAGTACCCTCGTTTCAGGACTGCTCACGTTGGTCTATGAGGTATCTGTAGCAATTTACATTTCTCCCCCGCAGCGTCCGTCCCAAACAGAAGCAAACATCACATCTTGGCTTGCACACGGCTTGACATCAGGGAGCAGCGCTGGTGACCATTGCTGAATCACACTACATACATACGAGGCGACACACCTACAGGCCGCATTCCGCATCAAGCAGCCATGGCCACCATCAAGCCCAAGACCAGCATCAAGGTCGTCGTTGTGGGAGCAGGCTTCGGCGGCCTCACTGCGGCCATAGAATGCCACCGCCATGGCCATGATGTCGAGGTCTACGAGTCCTTTCCGGAACTCAAGGTCCTCGGTGATATCATCTCATTTGGGTCCAACGGGGGCCGCATTTTCTACCGCTGGGGGAACCACCCCGGCGAGATCTCGGACCGCCTGCGGAAGCTCAGCATTGACCTGAGCGAGTATGGCTTTCGCATCCACAAGTATGACACGGGAGAGGTCATGTTTCACCAGAAGACCCCCAGCCCAAATAAAGAGGCACCCGTGTTCAACGGCCACCGGGGTGAGCTCCACCAGGTCATCTTCGACTATGCGAGGGATGAGCTGGGGATTCCCATCCACCTCGGCGAGAATGTTGCTGAGTATTTCGAGACCGACGGCGAGGCCGGAATCATCCTGAAGGGCGGTGAGCGGATTGTTGCAGATGTGGTGGTCGGGGCAGATGGTGTTCGGTCCAAAGCCAGGGAGCTCGTGCTCGGATACGAGGACAAGCCCAAGAGCAGCGGCTATGCAGTCTGGAGAGCATGGTACGTGCAGCGGACACAGAGCCTTCCCTTCACCCTTCACATAAAGATGCACATGTGTTTACGTCCAGGTTAGGTTTACCAACACAGACATGATCAAGGATCCCCGCACCAAGGAATTCTGCGAGAACGGGGACACCTTCAACGGCTGGATTGGACCAGACGTGCATTTCCTCTTCTCAACCATCAAGAATGGCTCCGACTGCTGCTGGGTGCTCACGCACAAAGACGAGCACGACATCGACGAGTCGTGGTCGTTCCCAGGCAAGCTGGAGGAGGTGTACGAGGTCCTCGAAGGCTGGGACCCCATTTGCAAAGCCATCGTTGAGAAGACCCCCAGCCTCGTTGATTGGAAGCTCGTCTACCGTGACCCGCTGCCCACCTGGGTGAGCAACAAGCGCAGGATCCTGCTCCTGGGAGATTCGGCCCACCCATTCCTCCCAACCAGTGCCCAAGGGGCTACACAGGCCATGGAAGACGGCACTACGCTTGCCATATGTCTACGCAGGGCTGGAAAGGACAACGTTCAGGCAGCTCTCAAGACCCACGAGGAGATCAGGTATGCCCTTTCAATCTCAAATATAGAGCCACGTACCTTTACTGATGGAGTATGCAGATATGACCGTGTCAAGGCGGTGCAGAAGACGGGAGAGACCACTAGAGACATGTGGCATAAGACTGATTGGAATAAGGTCCGAGAAGACCCCAAGAGCATTGCAATGCCTCGAGACGACTGGATACATTTTCATGACGCCGAAACCCACGCAGAGACTGTCTTTGATGAGATCTTCAAGAGACACTCTGGGCCATTGGGGGAGAGGGGGGAGAACAACGCTGCATTTGTTGAACACGTTGAGACCATCCAGCCTGTCGTCACGACCTAAGTTGGATTTATACATGGCTATCATAGATGCTTCTTTTCTTCATCAACGTAAACAGACGAATAGATAGGGTTCTAAGTCGTGGGTCAAGACCCTTATTCTCACATCGGGCCTGCAATAACACAATCTGGATCTAGTCATTATTCTTGCAACATGGAAATAGAAAATTCTGAATTTGGTGGTCGACAGCCTTCCAAGCTGAGATCCAGGCATGAGTACTCTGTGCTACTTGCTGCTCATCCATCAAAGCCGTGACCCAAGATCAATCAGGACGGTCTTCACCTCCAGGAAGTTGTCCAAGCTGTTCGTGCCCCCCTCACGCCCTTGGCCACTGGACTTGTATCCGCCAAAGGGCATGTCGGCGGCGATCTTGGGACTCGTGCAGTTGATCCCTACGTACCCGCTTTCCAGGGCCTTGGCCACTCTCAAGGCGCGGTCTATATCCTTGGTGAACACCGACGCGTAGAGGCCGAACTCGGTGTCGTTTGCGATCTTGACGGCCTCTTCCTCGGTTTCGAACGTGCTGATGTTGACCACCGGCCCGAATATCTCCTCCTTCATGAACTTTGAGTTTTCTGGAGTGTCCAGGAATACGGTCGGCTCGATGAAGTACCCTCCCATGCTGTCCAGCTTGCCTTTACCCCCCAAAGCAAGTGACCCACCGGCACTCTTGCCTTCCTCGATATACTTCAAGACGTTGTTATACTGGAAGCCGTCCGCCTGCGGACCATGGTTGGTTTCCTTCTTGGTGGGATCGCCAGCGGTGATTTGTGAGAACTTCTTCTGGAATGCCTCGACAAACTTGGGGGCAATGCTCTTCTGCACGTAGACGCGGCTGTTGGCCATACAGATCTGGCCGCTGTTGGACTGAATGGAATGGCTCGTGTCCGCGACTGCCTTGTCCAGATTGGCATCTTCAAAGATCAATGCAGGGGACTTGCCACCCAGCTCCAGGATGACCTTCTTCAGGTTCGATTTCGCAGCCGCCTCCTGGATGAGCCTGCCCGTGCGAGCCGAGCCAGTGAAGGTGAGGGCACGGACGTCCATGTGAGAGGAAAGCACGGCTCCAGATGGATTACCATGTCCAGAAATGACATTAAAGACGCCGGGTGGGAAGCCAGCCTCCTTGATGAGTTCGGCTACCTTCGCAGCGGCGAGGGGAGCCTTCTCGCTCGTCTTGACAACCACGGTGTTGCCTGTTATCAACGCCGGTGCTGCCTTTGACGCAAAGAAAAGCAGCGGCACGTTCCAGGGGATGATGGCAGCCACGACGCCATAAGGCTGACGGAAGGTCATGCTGATGTGGCCGGGGGTATTGAGACTGCTCTCGCCCTTGATCTGCTCCCAGGACGCCGCGTAGTGGTCGAACTTGCCGGCTGCCGCGTAGGCATCGAAGTAGCCCGTCACGGGCTTCCCCATGGACTGAGCTTCGAGGACCGCCAGCTCCTCGTTATGGCTCCTGATCAGCGACGCGAGCTTGTGCAGGTAGCTGCCGCGTTTGGCAGGGGCCGTCTCTGACCACGACGGGAAAGCCGCCTTTGCTGCGGCGACAGCGGCGTTGGCGTCATCCTCGGTTGCCTCGGGGACTATATGTCATTCAGTTTTGTCTTGGCGTGTTCTTGTGTGTGTGAATAATTTTCCTACCGTCTGCCAGCTTCGCAGTTGTTGCCGGATTGTGCAGCGTGAAGGTCTTCTTGCCTGAAGCCTCTACCAACTGGTCACGACCTTCCGTTAGTTACTAATCCCTGAGACATAGCTCGCAGATTTTGAGACCCACCTCGCCATTGATAAGCATGCGAGGGTGAAAAGAGATTGCCCCGTTGGTCTTGTGCCCGTCTGCAGCCATGTTCAATAATGGGTGGTGAGGTTCGTGGCAATTTAGTATTGGAAGCTCGTGAATTTGAGAAATTGTCAGTTAGGGTATGAGCACGGCAAAAGCCAGGAAAATTGTTGATATTGTTTTGGAGGTGAGACGCGGGGAAACAAAGGACTGTCGGAGAAGGAGAGGCACGATTTTGTCGGGACTCGCTGCCAGGCGGCCGCCGATGTCATCAATGAATGATACATTGATACACACGTCCCATTGCCCTGATACACCACCCTCCAAGACTTGTGAAGTATCCACTAAGTCGGTACCTAATGCACCTCCACAGCGGGGTTGATGTCGCAGACCATCCCGCCAGTGCGCCTGGCCCGCATGCCGGCATGGTTGTCTCTTGCAAGACAGCCATTCCCGGGTATATCAGGACCCAGGCGGACGAACGATGCCCGGCAGATAATCCTTGGACGGCTAGGACGCCAAGGCCTCGGGTCCATCGTCCGACAAGGCGGGGCATAATTCTTCCTGAGGGGCTCATTCATGGATCGTCGCGATATTGGCGGCACGGAAGTGACATTTGACAATACGCGGGGCTTACACTGCTTGGTCTCACAACGCGTTGCCGAAGGCCACATCACCGAGAGATGTAGAACCTAGTAGGTACTGAAATCCTCAGGAGTCCCCACGGTTCCCGAGGACTTATTAATCCGCACGACTCCGCGGCCACTCGAACAGTAAGTGACGAATACAGTTTTTGGACAAACCGTGTGACAACAATCTTACTCGCATCAACGACGGTCTCAAGCTACGCTCCCGCTGCCCAGCCCCCCCCCCCCCCCAAGGCGAAACAAAAAACACCCCCCCCCCTCAAGAAAAAAGAACAAGAACACTGGAAATTGGTCAAATACGCAGAACTACATACGTACTGTGGAGACATGCCTCAAAAAGGAACTATAGCTATTGAGGAAGCTGTTCTCGATCCTGAGGGTATCTCGTGGATGGCAGACTCAGCATCCCTGTTTGCACCTGGCCAAAATGCTTCTCAGCTCAAACACCATGCCCTGACCCAAAAGCTCATGGACATCCACGACCAGCGTCTCCGTGAGATGGATGCAGAAGGTGTCGAGTACATGCTGTTGTCCCTGACATCTCCAGGTGCGCAAGGTGAGAAGGATCCTGTGAGAGCTGCCAACATTGCCCGAAATGCCAATGACTGGCTGGCCGGTGAGGCCAATAAGAACCCTAGCAGGTTTGGAGCACTCGCTTCCCTCTCGATGCACAACCCAGCCGGGGCGGCAGCGGAGCTCAGAAGGGCGGTGAAAGACCTAGGGATGTTTGGGGCCATGGTGAATGACTTTCAGACCCATGGCGACGATGGTGCAGGCAAGAAGTACTACGATGCCCCGGAATATGAACTGTTCTGGCAGGAAGTTGAGAGCCTAGACGTCCCGATCTACTTACACCCTCGGTATCCCATCTCTCAGGACCTCGAGGGGCCACTTGCAAAATGGGCCCCGAGGAAGCATCTCCTTGGAGCCGCTGTGTCTTTCCACCTGGACCTGAGCTTCCATCTTTATGCGCTTTGCTCGAGCGGCATTTTCGACAAGTTCCCCGGAGTTCAGGTCGTAGCCGGGCACCTCGGGGAAGGGTAGGTCTGAGTCAGATGCGGTCGAGGCTGTGGAACCACATGTAGCTGATCTGACGTGACGCCAGTATACCTTTCAACCTCTGGCGGGCAGACCACTGGTACAACAAACCAGTGAAAAAGGCCACTAGGCCCTCGAGAGAAGACTACAGCTACTACTTCCATCACAACGTCTCCATCACAACCTCGGGCGACTTCTCAACCTCCGGCCTGAAGTTCTGTACTGAGCAAATTGGCATAGAAAGATGCATGTACTCCATTGGTAAGTCTCTAAAATATCAATATGCTATCCGGAATTCTGTCGCCATGGGACGCCGACTGACAGCTCCACAGATTACCCTTACGACTCAATCAAGGAAGCCCAGGACTGGTGGAAAGGAGTGGACCTTCTGCCGGATGACAAGGAGGCAGTGGCAAGGAGAAACGCCATCAGAATCTTCAAGTTGCCACTTGAATCTTAAGACCCATAAGACAGGAAGTTGAATATTAGACAAATTAGACATATTAGCTTGGTATGGCTTCAGCCACACTATATTTTTCAAATCAACTATTCATTAGTCTAACTACTATCTACTTAGCTTTCTAATTATCCTTTAATAGCCCTAAGCTTATATATAAAGTTATATATAGCTTAATATATCTCCTTATTATCTTCTTCTAAAGGAATATTATAATATTTCTTTTTATTTTTATTTTTTAACTTCCTTTTAATCCTTTTAAAGATTATTATATTATTAATAATAAAATAATAAATATAATAAAATATAATAAGATTATATTCCTTTATATTATAAATTTTATTATAAATATTATTTTTATATTTTTTTAAAAACTTTATAATATATTTATAAAAAATATTTAAGTATTTTAAAATAAAGTAATTCTTTATTTTAATTTCTATTAAAGTTAGGATATATATTAATATAAATAAAAAGAAATTAAGTTTTTAATTAAGATTATATTTATAAGATTATTATATTTTATAAGATTATTTTAATCTTCATTATATAATTATTTACCTAACTTTAACTTTAAAGCGCTATAATAAATTAGTCTTTAGCTATTTATATTAATGGTTTTAATTTATAACGTTATTAAAAGCAATTCTTATTAGCCTTATTTATATAGTTATTATTATTTACTTAGCTGCAAGCTATAAATAATTATATTTAAAACTTACTATTATTAACATTATATTTTTTTTTAATACTAAGTATTTAAGTATTTATTATTATATAAAGGGACTAATGTATACTGCTTAAGAGGCATATATATATAGATTAAAAACAAGACCACTTAGCTTGGTATATGTGCGGCTTGCATCCGGATCAATATATCTCTCCATAACTATTGTTTTAATGAATAATTACTTACATCCTAAATACCAAGGTTCTCAATCTTTCTTCAAAAGCATCTTCAGCCCCAATGAGTCTCAACTTCATACAATAATAAAACTAATTATGAAAGGGAGCAAAAGTGTATGTCAACAGAATATAGGGACTCTCTTTTCTTGATCGCATATGGCAGGTTGAGTCGACTTTGGATAAAGATTGGGTCCATGACAGCTTTCCGAGCCATTTTTCATTATCACGCAATATCAAACAATCCTACCCACTCTATACAGACGGGTCCTTTCAAACCATGATTTTCGTATGCTCGCGCTGAGTATAATTGGTCATCAGGCGCCGTCCCCATCGACAACGTCTGATTAGTCTCGGACCGCAGACGGTTGAACAATGTTGTGGCAACGTCTATTTGCAAAAGATTCGTCCCTGGAGAGGGTTCTGTGGACCAATTGACATGGTTGGTGATATCCATGACCGTATCACCAATATAGCTCGTTGAAGGTAGCACAACACCGTTGATGTTAATGGTGAATGAGTCACCTTGTGGTGCAAGGTGTAAAAGTGCCCCGAGAGCACGCTCACTGGCTGCAGACGGAGCGGTGAAGCTGGTGCTATAGTGACCTATGCCGCTAACATTCGTCAGGTTTGCTGGATCAAGATGAATCCAAGAAAGAAGCGCCGTTTTCGAGTACTTGTGAACAGTGATGGCCGTCCTGATGTCAGTGAGGTTCTGTGTCCGATGCCAGTCTTCCACCATGACATCCCAATACTCAAGCTCACTCTCAGGCGGAGCTGATCCATTCAATCGTATACTCGTGCCATTTAAGAATCAATCTCTCCAGGCCCATTCTTCATGAGGGCAACCAAGCTACTGCTCCCGTCGACACCGATCCGGGTTGAGAGACCAGCAACGGACCCTATGAGCGACTCCACGACTGGGATAGGGTGGGCTGGCAGGTTTTCCTTTCGGAAGAAAATGAGCGTCGATTCTTCAGGCCCGAGAGTGACTGGCATGGCGATGCTGTCGTCGTTGATTTTGTATTGGAGAACGGCTGAAATATTACCAGTCCATGCGTTCAAGCTGTACGGGACTAATCCTTGTACGCCGGAGAAGACAAATTCAACAGTGTTCCTGGCCTTGTCTTCCGTCTCGCCATTGTATAGCCACGCTACCTCGCCCTCAGGCAGACTGCGCCAGAAGGAGTACCACTCCGTTCTTGAGCCATCGCTAGGAAGCGCGGCCCTCGGCTTGATGTTAAGTGACTGTAGCGTGGCACCTAGTCCGTCGGCGGAAGGTATCTGACGGACGTTCGGGAAATTGGCTCAGGTGAGATTGCTGAGCATCGCTGCGACCTCAACCGATGCTGAGGCGTTCATCCCGACGCCTGCCAGTGTCAAGTTGCCGACAAAGATAATCGGCAATCCCCTGCGGGCAAACTCGTGCAACTTGGCAGCTGCCGCTCGCGTGATCTTGGTTTGGTTTGAGAACACAACGGCTTTGTAAGCCGGGCCATCAGCGGCCAAGAGACCATTCGCTACAATGGTAGCCCCGCTCTCAAGGCTTGCGGGTCCCAGGTAGTCGTACGTGTATCCAAGCCGATACAAGTTGTCGCTTTCATAACCATCAGAGTTCTTGTACGGGACGCCGTAGGCGTAGAACGCGAGATCGACCTTGGGGATGCCGGACTGCAAGAGGAACTGGTTTCTGGAGACATAGTCCAGGAACGGGGAGATGAGTTTCCATGCCGGTTGCCTGGGTCCCCACATCTCGGTGAAGCGATAGGCAAAGATGGT
Organism: Diaporthe eres; assembly: GCA_022225955.2. Lineage (NCBI taxonomy): Eukaryota > Fungi > Ascomycota > Sordariomycetes > Diaporthales > Diaporthaceae > Diaporthe > Diaporthe eres. Next base: position 40,223 of record JAKJXM020000016.1, on the reverse strand, counting down.
TGTCCCGGGCCAAGTGGTGTTGGCAAAGGGGCCTGAGTAAGGGAACCCATGGAAAACATTCATGGAGACTCCACCGGCCAGGCCGCGATGAACTGAACGAAGCAGCTCGCCGAGTTTCTGCGTGTATGACAGTGACGGCGCCGCGCCGCATTCGGAGGACAGCACCGGGTCACCAACGAGATGTCCGGGGCCGGAGAAGAATTTGTAAGAGTCAATGTGGTCATTGAAACCAAACGACTCAACCTCCGGGCCGTCTAAGAGCAATACAGAGTTGTCCTATCACGCATCTCAGCTCAGGGAGACTTTTCAGGCTGGGATGGAAGACCTACTGCGCTAAGAGGCAGATTGTACGCCGGCTGATTAGAGTACTCGAGGCCCCTCTTCCGAGCCCATGTGACGTGTGCTTTGACGTATTCTTCGTATCCTTGCTGTAGAATCAGACGGTAATCGTCGACGCACTTGTCAGAGTGCGTGTTATTGACCGAACGGAATTCCTCGCCGTACGGAATAATTTGTTGGGCCCAGCTGTTGTCCTGAATCAAGAGGAAGGGGAGGCATGTCCGGATGTCATAGCCCAAGCTGTCACGAAATTTCTCCTCGAAGCCTGAGGTCCACCACACGCCTGCGTTCATTTCCATGCTATCTTCCCAGGCTAGGACATGAATTATCAGGAAATTTGCAATCTGAGACTTCAAAAGGATCCTCGAGTATTGGGCTGCGGACTCACCGTACTTGCCAACTTTAGAGAGAAGCGCTTTATCGTCGGGATCCGGCACGACATGAATGTCGAAGAAATCGGTCATTATTTGGGAGCCCCCTGCGCTGAAGTGATCGACGACCCAAGAGCCGTTCTGTAGGAAGCTTGTGGGGTCCTCGCCGGCGTTGATGGAGCGTTGGTTGGTGTATCTCTCGTACCAGGCCATAATACGCCATGAATATGGGGATGTGTTGTTTGCAGGAGCAACCCATGTCAGATACCTAGACTCGGCATCAACTGAAGAGGTCAGGTCGAGGACTTGACGAATCTCTGTATAACCAGTTTGACTGGTGTTTCCTCCTGTATCAACATCGTCAGCTAGGAGCTGGTGGCTGTCAACGGCTAACGCATGAGGTCTTCAAATACCTTCACCGAGTATCGTTTCAACGGCAAGAACTGCGATCAGTTTCTGTGGCCCAAAGTCCTCCAAAGGATGCATGAAGTACTCCAAGGAGGCTTGACTTGGTTGCTTCGAGAGAGGCAGTGTGCCGTCGAAGCTTTGGCCGGGCTGAACGGTAAAATTGACGTAAGCCTAGACTTGTTAGTAAAGCTTGACCAGCGCGTGCTGCTGAATTGTGTTAGTACAAACCAGATGAACAGCAAGTCCGGGAGTACCCGGAGGCGCTGGTACACCTTGGCCTTGGTTTGCCCCCACAGCAAAGTCCATGACCAAGTTCTGTTCTTCAGCGGCTTCCATTGCCGCACGAAAGAGAGGACGGAACGATGGAGTTCCATAACCATACTTGGACCAGTCCGTCGCTGGCTTTCCGAATTGGTAGTACGGCAAGAATTCAAAACCGCCGGCGCCGGCATCGGCCATGGAACGAATGTCCTCCCGCACATAGCGTTCATCTGCACTCGCATCAGGCAACCTATTTCTGTTAGAAATTCTCATTAAGAAGCTATAACCTCAGGTCACGGCTATACCAGTATCGAAACTTGGGACGAAATTGAGCTCTAGGTTCCCTAAATCCATGGAGAAAGCTCTCGCCGCGGACTGAAGTAGATGCTGAGAAGGCAAGAAGCCCTGGAAAGAATTTCGAAACAAGCATCTTGGCGAGTGTCTTGATTCTCCGAAATGGATTGTTAGCATTGTCTCATCGACATAAGAGGAGCAACAAATAAATGGGCTCACGTCTTATAGAAACTTGCGCTTGATGAGAAAGATCAGTTTTGATCTCACGTCTCATCGGCTTTTACATTCGTGCATGACACCGGTGTAGAGTCTTGCGAAGTTGCGGGGTAAGATCAGCCGACGTTTAATCAAGAGTTCTCGGGCCAAGTGGAAAAGACGAAGTCACGGTAAGGAATGCGAGGGTGCGAGCATGCGAGATACGTGTATACGAGGAGGGGTGATACGTGGATACGAGGACAAGCGTATTCGCACTTTACCGCGATGGTGAAAATTACTAGTGGGGCCTACGACCCACGATGGCCTGTTCAATATATGAAGTCGAACCCAATGATTGCTAGATTAGGGTGAGATCACAATTGAATGCGCAAGCAAGTAGCTCAAGAACCGACTACTAGTATTTAACAATACGGGAATTAGAGCCTCCGAGATGGGCCGGCACGCGATAAGCGAGCCCAGCTAACATCTGAATGATGACCCAAGGGAAAACGCTAGATATCACGGGTCACAAGTCGCTGGTATACACCAACAAACAGTATATAAACAGATATCCTTGGAGAAAGGTAATTCAGTATTGGAACTTGTCGACAATGATCAGGACTCGGATAGCGTGCCTCATTATGACGATGGTCTGACCTACGTTGCGAGACTAAATCAGCTTATTAACAACCAAAAGCTTCCATATGCTTATCCGGCCGCGACAATTTTCATGGAAGGTCGCTGTTGAAGTTCAGTACCTAGGTACTGCGAAGCTGTGCGCTGATTTGTCCTGGAGCCTGGCGTTTGTCGACTGTAGATGTGCCTGGCCACTGAAAACTGCTACACTGAGCCTGGTGACTGTTGACATTAGTCATTTTATCTTAAGCGATGCTGATCCACATGCCTCTTGAGAGTATCTAGGCATTCCACCTTGCGAGGTGTGTATCCGTGCAATATGCAATCATGCAGGTGACATGGAGGGCATGATATAATACCTCCTGGAGAAGAGTGATAGTGCGTGTGAGCGGAGCATCGATACGCTATGCGGCTCCGACCAGCTCCGAGACCACCTTCTTTAATCGATAGTCGTGCTGATAAATTTATCTAGGACTACATGAAGCGCTCTATCTAGCTTATTGCAATATTCTACTGAAGATCTATGAAATATATACTCTTGGAAAGAGAACCCTCCCCCCCCCTCCCTTTTTGGAAAAAGAAATATAAGGTCCTAATAAGAATTCCTCAGTCCTATATTGTCCCCCACCTCCGGAAAAGGCCATCAGAGGGCATTACGTGAGGGAACAATTGTACCGCAGGCAAGCAGTGTGATCTACAAGTGTTTTCCAAAGTGGTCAGCCGCTGAATTTACTCCGCACTTTACCCCGGATTATCACCAAGCGCCCGGAAAACGCAGGCAGATGCAGCTGGGGAAAGTGGGTCATCCGTCTGGAGAGATAACTAGGATGTATCTAGTTGGGTACCTCGCCGCCCGTCTATAGCCGCGGTCGGATATGCTACTTGCCCTTAGTAATTCGTTATCCGACATTTCAACTGCACGCCTTTCGGGGTTGCGTCTGAATACTTATAAACGACATCGTACGGATGAGATCAGCTCAACTGATCAGAACGCAGTGGACAAAGCTTGTGCGGTTTCTCTGACACCTTTGTGAACACTACTTGACTCGGTACACAGAACATCATGTCTACAACCATGACGTATACTCTTGCCTCTGAGGCCCATGGCCTTCTCTCGCATAATGCAGCAGACGAGAGTAAGAAGCCTATACTAACAATGGACGAGCTCATCAAACGACGCGCTGTTGAGTTGAACGAGGCGCCTCTGATCGGATATCCAAGACAAGGCATAGTCGATTTTGAAGAGCACAGTGCACGCGCCATCGACAGGTACGCCGATGCCGCCGTAGTCATCCTGCAAGGGCTAGGGCTGAACGCTGTTGTATGTTAAAGCTATCTCGTTATTGCACCAATGCTCCTTCGCGGATAGTCTCCACACGCGTATAGGACTGCATGGCAGCGCTAGATTACTGACTGTGTGGTCGTTTGGGATAACTAGAAACCCACTATGGAAAAGCCCCCGGTCATCGGAATTCTGGCCCAGTCTGGGTTGCACGTTGTCATTACCATTATCGCGCTTTCTCGGCTTGGCTATACAGTATTCCTTGTATCCACGAGGCTTGCCAGCCCAGCTCTGGCACAACTACTACATCTTTGTGAATGCAACATAGTCCTCACAACTGAAAACTTCCATCCGATCTTGGCAGAAGTGCAGAAAGAAAGACCGTCGCTGGAATGGAAGCCACTCCTTGTTCATTCCGACTACTACGGTGTAGATGCACCAATATTCCACCGGAGCTACGACCCGAACAAAGAGACCAAGAAGACAGCTGCTATTATCCACTCATCAGGATCGACTGGGTTGCCAAAGCCTATTTTCTTGACTCACGAGAACTGCATCGCAACATTTGCTGCGAATCTGAATATGCGGGCACTCATCGCGTCTCCTTTGTTTCATAGCCATGGTTTCTATGAGACATTCCGATCAATCTACTCCGGAAAGCCTATATTCCTTGGCAACTATGCCTTTCCGCTCACAAGGCAGTGCTTGATGGACATGGTTGACACAGTCAAACCTGAGCTTTTTCACGTTGTGCCGTATATGGTCAAACTCATCGCGGAGTCAAATTTGGGTGTGAGATGCCTCGCAAATGTCAAGGTGGTTTTGTTTGGGGGCAGCGCTTGCCCCGACGATCTGGGTGACCGTCTCGTGGCGCAAGGTGTCAACCTTGTTGCAAATTACGGATCGTGAGTCTCCTTACCGTCCCTCCAAGATGTTAACCATATTAAGCTCATTGCCTACTGACACTGTCAAAGAACCGAGATCGGTCGGGTGATGAACTCAAATCGACCACCTGGCGACCTAGCATGGAACTACGTGCGAATGCTGCCCGCAGCAAAATCGCACGTGCTCATGGATGAAGTAAGCCCAGGTCTGTTCGAGTGTGTTGGGCGGGACGGACTCAAAGCGAAATGTGCTACAAATTCGGATGATCCCCCGAATTCATTCCGGACAAGGGACCTCTTCATGCCCCACCCAACTCGAGAAGGCCTGTGGAAGTACGTCTGCAGACTTGACGACCGATGCACCTTGATCAATGGAGAGAAAGTCCTCCCGATACCCATCGAGGGCCGCATCCGCCAGGACGAGCATGTGAAAGAAGCCTGTGTTTTTGGCGAGCGCAGAAGCTTGCCTGGTGTGTTGGTTATCAAGGCTGACAGAGCGTCTCACATCCCCGACAGCGAATATCTCGATCGTATCTGGCCAGCTGTAGAGGCAGCAAATGCTAGGGCTGAGACGTTTTCCCGGATTCCCAAAGACCTGGTTGTCGTTCTGCCGGCTGACACAAACTATCCAAAGACGGATAAAGGAACCTTCATTCGTATACCTATGTACACCCAATTCGAAACTCAGATCAATGCTGCGTATGATGGATTCCAGAACAAGCAGGAAAGCGGCAACATTTGTCTGTCTGGAAGCGAGTTGGAAGACTTTCTCATTCGCAGAATACATGAACAACTTGGGATCGAGATAAATTCGGCTGAGCAAGAATTCTTCGCGTCTGGAATCGACAGTTTGCAATGCATGCAAATGTGGAGCCTGATGAAGACAGAGGTGGATCTAGGTGGACGACAGGCCGAGCTAGGCCAGAACGTGATGTACGAGACGGGAAACGTCAAGAAGCTCGGTCGATTTCTGACTGCGCTGAGAACGGGAGTGGAGAGTGTCATAGATGATGACTTGGAGACGATGGAGGGTTTGATATCCCGCTACTCCTCATTCAAGCCTCATGTTGGAACAGGCTCTCCAGCACCCGAAAAAGACACCGTGGTAAGTTTGAACTCGTCAAGACCCGAAACGAGTATCTGACCAGGGCCTAGCTTTTGACGGGAACGACCGGAGGCCTCGGTGCCCACGTACTGGCACAATTGGCCTCGAGGCACAGTGTTGCCGCAATATGGTGCATGGTCCGGGCAGCGGACGACGCCGCGGCCGAAGAGCGGATCAAGAGCACACTCAAAACTCGGGGCTTGGAACTCAGCCAAGGACAAATGTCTAAGGTCATCCCCATTGCGTGTGATCTCAGTCGTCCGGATCTAGGATTGGACCCTGCCAGGCTTTCCCAGCTGTTGGCCTGTCTCACATGCTGTATTCACAGTGCTTGGGCAGTCAACTTCAACATCCCTGTGCTGAGCTTTGAGGACCAGCACATCAAGGCCACCCACAATTTGATTCAGCTTTGTCTATCAGTATCAACTCCGGAAGCAGCGTGCTTCTTTTTCTGCTCGTCTGTCTCGGCTGCGGGAGGGAGCCCGCGTCCTGGAACCGTGCCGGAAGGCCCGGTGAGCTCCCCTGCGCGTGCTCAAAGGACTGGGTACGCCAGATCCAAATATGTGGCAGAACACATAACGCGCAACGCGAATCAGAACGCGAATGCTCCGGCACGAGTTCTTCGTGTTGGTCAGCTGGTAGGTGATAGCCGATTGGGGAAGTGGAACACCACCGAAGGAATCCCGATGATGATGCAGACGGCGGTGACTCTGGGTGCTCTTCCCGCTCTGGATGAGGTAAGTGTCGAGATAAATGACATCCAAATGACATTGAGGGCTGAAGATCCTGACCAAACACTATAGGAAATGACCTGGCTCCCGGTTGACTACGCTGCGGCAGTAGTCCTCGACCTGGCCAAGATTCCAGTTGGGATTGATATGGCAAGTACACGAGTCAACACCATTACTCATGATCCGGACCTAGTCTATCATGTTTTGAACCCCCATCGATTCCACTGGACCAGGGAAATGATACCGGCATTGGGAAATGCCGGCCTCCAGTTCGAACTTCTCCCTACAAGTCAATGGATGGACCGATTGAGACAATCGGAGAGGGATCCTGTGAAGAACCCTCCGATCAAGCTGCTCAACTGGTTTGAAGGGAAGTATGGGTCTGCGGAAAGCTCAGCAAAGACCGAAACACTAGAGTATCTGGCGGAGGAAACCTTGAAAGCAAGCCCGACACTGGGCGCCCTACCCAAAGTCACCGATGGGAAATTCATTAAATGCATGATTGACGAATTTAGGGAGGATTGGAATAACGCAGGAAAGTGATGTGGAGCGCAAAGTCGTATCTCTCGTTATATGTTCGACTAAATACGAGAGACTATATAGACGCCTCGGAAGTTAATCCGAATCAAATTTATGTTTAATCTACCCTTTACTATCTTAGAAATAGGTGAAGTATGTGTATATTACTTTTTCTTAGTATCATAAATATTTTCTGTGCTCCCAAGAAAGGCTGGTCACAAAAGAAGACAGTTGAATTTATAATCACGAGTCGGCAGAATCAATGCCTTTAAGATCCTGAAATCTCACACCAACAAGCCGCGGCACACGCTGGTGACCGCCTGAGGATTGTCAGTTTCGATCGCTACCTACGGAGCCAAGAGATCATCGAGCGGACGAGAGTTGGCTTGATTGCTGTTGCTATCATGTGAAACTCGCACACGGAGAATTGGAAATACTCTTAGCTGCTTTTGATCAACCTCCCTCGGGTGCCTGTGGAGCATGCGCAGGTGGAGGCAGTAGACGGCAGTAGACGGGCACGAGACGGGCACGAGTTGTTCGATACTTCATCGAAACCCTGACGACCCCGCAAAATTAGTGTGGGCAAGATCCTCCAATGACACTGGCATTCCTGGTCATGCCAAAATGCCGTGGATGCCTGAGGATGCACCGCGGGACCAACCGAGAACCGGCTAGTCGTCGCTACGACGCACTGGCATTCTCTTCCCAACTGGGACAAGACTGCTGCAAGTGCCAGTGGGCAAAGAATATACCGCACGTTAAGTGACCAACACTTATCATAAACTAAACTCAGTATAATGATACTTTTTCAATTATAACAGTCTGAAGAAACTCAAATGTAGTTAGTTGATAAAGTTATAATTTAATCAAAGCATTGACCTTGCAAAAGTCGATAACCCCGGGCCGGAAGGAGTCAATCACTAAACTGTAAGCTTGGTGCCGAGAAGAGTCACAACGGTCTCGTCAAATGTCACACCCGGAATCATATTGAGAATTGATTTATGCGCAGCGAAACGAATGAAATGGAAGACGACGAACTGATTGAAGAAGGACTACTTCTTAGTTATGCTACGCGTGTGACTACTTTTGAATTTGAGAACGTGTAACTATGGGGCTGAATTAAGAGCCATCAAGCCGGCCCAGGTCTACTTGCTTCCCCCACCGTATCTCAGGGATCTCAAAGGTTCAACTAACTGTAAGCAATATGCTCAGCTGCGGGAAATGGCAATACACCTTTCACCGTAGTTAGATAACAAAGAAATTGTGTTACTCCTGGACACTGTGGGAATGGATGGATATACAGACCTATTGCTGCAGGTAAGTATTTCCCTACGAGTTGTGTATGACTGAATACTTTATCATAACAGTAGGACTCTCAAAAATAACGTCATCGGCCCCTAGGAGTTTACAATATCTGCGCGGCGGTATTCCGGGCCCCCCATCGGACTGGTCCCGGCAACCCCGCCTACCTGAACCAATCTTCATTCTGATATCGGACATTTAACCGAAAAGTCTTTCTCTGGACCCATGTCGAAGATTAATATCATTTCAAAATTCGAATATGAAGTCGGAGGGTCGACTTGAAGGCGGAGCCGCTAAGAAAGTCGTAGAGACCGCGGCTTGAGTCCGAAGGAAAGGACAGCACCAATAATGCAATCACCACATAATACCGCCCTTTTCACCAGCAGCCAAAGACTGTAGGATACGGGAAAATCACCAAATATTTCACCAGTACTGAATAATTCCGCCAAAGATGGCCGTATCTATCCCCCACTCGCTTGGAGAAAAGCTCCTCCGCAATGAGGTGGCGTCCACCCCCAGCGTCAAGCTAGTTAAGTCAGTTGAGCTCCCTATGATGGCCAAGACAGCGGGGTTTGAGTTGTTTCTAAGAGCCCTTTCACATTCTCTTGTAGCTGCCTAGGGCTTCCTAGAGTTGCCTAGGCTCTTTTGCATGTATGTAGCTACATTAAGGAGTATATTCTGCCCTCTGAACTCTGGGAAGAGAGAGAGAGGGTAGGCGATCTGCAGAATGAACACTCATTACTGAAAACACGATACGATAGCTACACCGAGGTCTCAATGTCTACTTCGCATTCGGTCTGAAGCTCTAAGATTACATAGATATACAAATAAGCGGTCAGATACATGTGTTTCCCGCCATTAGACAGCAGATTTATACGAACGAATCTGTTCGAGCAAGTCCTTGAACCGAATGACCATATCATCCAGCCCCAACTCCTTCACCTGCGGCGCTAATTCCCGCTCAAGGCTTGTAATTGTGCTGTCGAGTATCTCGTGAAACTCTGCAAAGCGGCCCTGATTCGCGTACAGCACCGCGATGCGCTCTTCCATCGTCAGCGCCTCCACCAGCCGTTGTTTCCGCACCTCGGGCGCCCGAAGCGCCTCCAGCAGGCGGCGACACGTCATGGAGGCGGCCTGCTCATCGCCCAGCAGCAGCTGCACCACCAGGACCGCCAGCCGCGTGCGCAGCGTGTCCGGGTGCGCCCGGCCGACCTCGAGCTTCTGCTGCCTCTTGAGCGCGCCGAGCGTCTCTAGGGCGTGCCGCGGCTCCCGCCCGAGTATGGCGCGAGTGAGAAAGAGCTCGGACCTGGCGGAGGCGGTGTCCGGGTGGTAGGGCCCGAGGATGCGCTGCAGCTTCTCCGTAAGCTTGGTCAGGTCGCGCTCGGCGTGCGCGTACTTGTAGCCCCCGGCGCCGAGCTCGCGCTTCATGAGGATGAAGTCAAGGCGTGTCTTCTCCGTCGTGTGTTCGTCACTTGCGGGCTCCGTGTTGCTCGCCTCGCGGAGGGTGAGGACGAGCTCTAGGCGTTCGACTGCAAGCGCGAGGTCGGTTCGGGACGTGATATGTGCGAGCACCTCCAGGGAGTAGAGCAGGTCTGGATGCGGCATGTACTTGGTCACCTGGTCCGGCTCACCTCGCAGGTTTTCCGCGAGCTCCCTGAGCTCGTCGTCGAACTTAGTAGTTGGTAGCTCGTCGTGTGCGCTTTTGACCGTTGGCGCCCTTGTGAAGAGTATCTTCTGGGCAAGAATCGCCTGCTGAATCGTTGTAGCTGCTGCGTCGAACTTCCCAAGCCGGAACAAAGCGAATGCCAGTTCTGCTTGGTACCTCAGCGTGTCTGGAGAATTGTGCTCATCTGGAGACCTAACAGCAATGTCCTGCAACAGATTCACCGCGTCCCGGTAGTTCCCGCTGGCCAAGTGAATCGAAGCCAGCTGGCTCTTGGACTGGCGAGTCTGCGGCCAGTCAGGCCCAAGCACCTGGTCACACTGTCGACATAGTCCTTGCGCAGTGACCAAAGCTTCAGATAGCCTTGCTTGCCGGCGAAGGATGAAGACCAGCACGTCCATGGTCTCCATTGAGACTGGGTGTTGCACCCCAAAGTTGCTGCTGGCGCAACGAAGCGACTCTTTGCAGGCAACTTCTGCTTCACTTGGCTTACAGTCGTAAGCGAGTAATTGTGCCTCCAGCTTTCGCGCCTCGAGCGCATCTAGACTGTCTGCACCGGAAGCTATGCGAAGCAATTCGACGGCCTCGCGGGACCTGGCAAGCGCTGTCTTGTGTTGGCCACGGAGGAGGAAGACCGCCGCCGACGTGTATGCTAGCAAGGCCGAGGCTTTTCGCGGCTGTTGCTTGTCGTTTGAAGACTTTGATACCGTTGGCTGCGAATGCCACCTACGATGCTGTAAGCTCTCGCGAGTGTGCTGCTGGCTAGCCGTGTCAGGCCGAGAGGTGAAACGATCCAATTTCCGTACGATGAGATGGAGTTCGTCGATTTGTTTCTCGGCTTCGCCATAACGGCCCATCTTGGCCTTGTTCAGAGCAAGGATTCGCCTACATCGGAACACAATTTGGATGTTCTCATCCCATGGCAAAGAAGGCTCGTTGATAATGCGAGCGACGACGCGCGGGTGGAAATAGTGGTCTGTCAGGTTGGTCAGGAGCTGGTCTACCTTGGTATGTTCTCCCAGTCGAAACTTTGAGAGTACTCGGTACCATTCGAGGTCTCTGTCGAGGGAATCCGATACTGATTTCATGGCTTGCGAGGCCCGCATCGAAGAGGTAGCATCGTGAATCCAGCTGAAGTATGCTTTGGCATCTTTGTATCTGCCCATCTCGTGCCACACCTTTGCACGCCGCAGATGAAGCACAAAAAGATACGCGTCCCCGGGAGCAATAGCTTGGCGAAGGCGGATTATTTGTTCGTACACCTTGTCCGCATTGTCTAACTCCCGCAGTTCGACGTATGAAGCAGCTTTGGTGGCAAGCCACCCCAGGGTCTCGACAGAATAGACGGGGTCTTCTCCCTCTTCTGCTCCTGATGGTGCGTTCGGATCCACGAATTGTTGATAGAGCCTTCTTGTTGCTGCCTCGATGCTTGTTGGCGGTGACGGACCACCGATCTCTGGGTTGGCCTTCTCTTGGTCTCCATGTGGCATTTGGTCTTTCTCCCTGCGAAAACGGTTGTCTGACTGGGCGCGTCTTGACCTTTCCCTATCTGCTGAATGTGAGCGGAAAGACTGTGGGCGAGATTTGAACTCTCGGGCTGCGGACTGCCTTGACGCGATCCGATCAGGAGAGGCTGGTAAGTCTCCATTTTTCAAGTCTTGATGCTGTTCTGCGGTAACAGTTGAAGAAATCGAACCATGTGTTGCTCTTGAGGCGATAATCATCTTCGATTGGTCGTACTGGTCCGTGAAGTAGCGCAATTCTTTGAGTTCTGGTGGCAAGTCGTCCCTCAAGTCTGACGTGTCTTTGAGGAAACTGATAATACACGTCAGACCATTCCTCGTGCCCTCGTCAATTTTCCGTATTGAAGGTGTGCGGATGATAGGAGCAGGAAGTCCGAGCTTTTGTGACGCACGCTTGCTCATTGTCAGCTGCGTACCCAGCAGGAGACTGGAAATCTGTTCAACAAACCTTTTCCCTGGACGGAGGCCCAAGCCACTGCAGTTGAAAAACAAGGCCATCTATGGCCAGCTGGAAGTCTCGTTGTCGTCCGGGATCCATAATCTCACGGAAGTTGTTATCAACCTGGAAGAGCAGGTCTATGAATTCCTCCTTGGCTTTGCATGCTGATTCTTGAACGCTTCTCCTCTGGTCGAGCACGTTGTCCGGCCTGGTCTTACTTGGCAAAGGTTGGACGTCGCTAACCTCCAGTTGGATTGGCGGTCCTCGCATCCAGCCGTTGACGAAATCTGTGATGGCGTTTCTGTCCCCGGAGTCGCACCATGAGTCCAGGAATGCCACACCCGCTGTCCTCTTCGTTATGGTCTCATGATATTCATACTGATTTGCCAGACAGTACTTGGTAAGAGCAGCACCGAGACCATGGGCCAGGAATATCAATCTCTTGTCTGATCTCGACGGATCCTTCTCCTGTAGGATTTGTCAGTCCAATCCTCCGGATAAACCAAGCCGGGGTAATCAGTCGCATATACTCACCAAGAGACCCTTTACACACTTGGCCAGATTTTGACACTCTTTCACAAAGCGTGCAGTGCCGCCACTCTTGACACCGAAGCGGAAGTCATCTGGATCAACTGCGTAGTAGCTTACTCTGGGCTTATCCTTGGGGCCTGTACTGGCACCGCTGGATACGAGAGCCGCTGTGATGAGCTTTTCGAGATGAGCTCTGTCTCTCTCAAGGTGGAACTTCTTGAACGGATGCACCGCAATGATTCTTCCAAGGTATGCTATCAGTCACTGGGGGTGCAATATCAATGGGTCTGAACCCAGCTAACTTGGAGACCAGGAAGATAAAGATCAGGACTCACTCTATCTGGGAGTTCTTGCTCCCTTGGTCGCCGATTTTGAACGTTTCGACCTATCATTCATGTTGGCCTTGTCCTCTCTAGTGGCGGCATATCTCCGGTACTATACCCTTGTGGGGAGCTTCATCCTTTGGCTCAGGCTGGTATGCCACGTACTGGCGCGTCAAAAAGCGTTCATTCATGTGTGTATGTATTCATGTATGCAGCAAGAGCTCGGGCCTGCAGGGAGTCCGGGTGTGGCAGGAATCCGGGTTTAAGACTCGGAGGCGCCCTTCCTGTCTCGAGCACTGCCCCAGCACAGTCATGCGTACGTACTTCATTCCTTACAAACCCCCACGGGGCTTTTTCTATTTCATTCTTCGCCCACCCTGACATCAGCGGATAACCCTAGCCCCCCAAATCTGGCCCCAGCCGCACTCGGTAGACATGCAGATGCTAGACATGCAGTCGCCCCTCCAGCCCTCCCACCCGGATCAGCTAGCTGCATTGAAGAGGTTGCAGCTAAATCCAATAGTGATCAGCCGCGACACACCAATCTCCACCCAGGGGTTCATCCCTCGGCCTGTCGCGGAGGCCCGAAGCGGCACATGACACCACACCAATTGTCAGCCAGTGGGCTGCGCACACTGCTGGCTGGAGGCCTTTGGCTGCTTACTACGCCCCGCTGTTCGTGACGACACCCCCAACAAGGTACTAAAGCCGGAGAAGCAACCAGTGCTGCGGAGGGGTTGCGCAGGTCCACTAGGGCCTGCATCCAACCCGACCAATTTTTTTTAATCCAGCGGCTGAAGAGAAAATCGAAGGATTACGGCATGCAGGTCTTTATCGGAGGCTCAACTGGCCCACAAAGGGAGAGGAAGGGTTCCTGGTCATCTTAACTCACCTTCACCCGCCCCCAACTTAGACGGTACTATGTGTATTGCTTCAAGTTTCTTAGACCCTGGCCTCCTTGAGCCCATAGGTTCTGAAGTCGTTCAATTTGTTGAGCGCATCCTCTCGTCACCCTTTTGTCCCTCGGCCTCCCAAAGACAGACTGTGTCAAGTTTGCACAGCCTCAGCGCGGAGAAATGCAGGCAGACTTGGCCGGACTTGGCCACATCTGAAATTTCGACTGGTGGCAACAACAATGAATCACATCGGGATCCACAAACCCGAAGTACCTTTACTTTTGTGGAATGATGATTGGCCTTCATTCGCTCCCGATCGGCCACCAACACTGGAATAATTTCGAAGCTTCCCTGAAGACTGCGGATGGACCGTCTCGCAAAAGTATGTGCTGGGAGAGATTAGAGGGGACACGCGCCGGTTGCAGATCCCATATGGGCTATTCCTCCAGAAGTGGCTGTTTTATGGACTGCTTTCTACCGTCCTTCGCGACGAAAATGGCGGATTGAGGCAGTTCGACCCGAGGCTCCAAGGCCGTTACGACGTGCAATATGTCGACACGTCGGAGCTTATCCAAGCATTGTCAGAGTGGGAGACGTTCGAGAGGCAGAACCGACGAGGTGCAACGCTGCGTCTCATGGAAGCTGAATCTGCGCTGGAATATGCGCGACAAGTCGTTCGAGCAAATTTGGCTGCGAAAGCCATGCCCAAAACAGATCGAAATTCCGGGAGTGCGTCAAACCGTGTCGACATGGCATCTCGTGAGCATCTGGTCCAAACTTATGGCATTACTGAACTTAATTACGACAGCCCTTACTACATAATGAATGAAGTCAGTCTATCTATAATGGTACTGGGGGAAACATTATCAGCACAAAAGACGAAAATTATGGATGACATGGGCCTAAAGATCCGCGGCTGGAACTCAGAAGGCGAAGAGGAGGATGTTGGGTGGGGTCCGCCGAAATACGTTCTCCACGAGATGAAGACGAAACAATGGTGTCCCAGGACAGTCCGCGTACTGCTCGGGCAGCTGGGCTCTAGTGCGACCCTTCTACTCTCGTCCCTCAATAATCACACCTCGTCCCAGTATCATCTCAAAAAAGGCTGCGATCAGAACGTTTGCAAAGTGATTGCAGGGACAGAGGACGGCACTGGCTACAAGCACGAGCATGTTGACAACTTCTGCACACGGGCCCAGGATGGAGATGTGTGCCAAGAAGTGTCCTTCAACAAAGCTACCCTGTACAAAATTCTGCGGTCTGTCAACTCATTTAACGAAGAAGTCGAGTTCCCCGTCTTCCGCGCAACCCCCGAAACCAAAGTGGGCCAGCCAACGAAGTGGACGCTGGAAATCAAGTCCTGGAATGAAGTCAGGCGACCTGCCTTCGCAACTATCTCTCACGTCTGGTCCGATGGCCTGGGCAACCAGGCCTGCAACGGCGTTCACCCGTGCCAGCTCAAGTTCATCAACTTACTCCTCCGCCAGGCCCTGAAGGATCCGAGACAAGTCGCCGCAGATGGCCCGGGTCATTGGTTCTGGCTTGATACTCTCGGCATACCTGTCGAGGACAAGCCAGATAGGGACACGGAAGAAGGCTCGTACGGTGATTCTCGCCCTGCGAGGAACGGACGAACAAGCTGCTATGGAATGCCTGCGCAAGGCGAGTTCAAAGCCTTGAAGAAGAAAGCCATCAGCCAGATCCACACCGTCTTCAAGAAGGCCGCCCAAGCGATTGTCATCGATAAGGGCCTTTGTTCCGAGGACGCTGGGAAAGATCTCGCCGCTGTAACCATGAAAGTTTTGACAAGCAATTGGATGAGGCGGTTGTGGACCCTTCAGGAGGCCTATCTGAGTAAAAAGCTCTTCATCTCTTTCAAGTACAACCCACATTCGGTCTCGGGGATAAGGAACTTTGACGACCTCATGACAGACCTTACCGACGACAATCGGGAAGAGGTGAAGCTGCTCTTGTCTATTGCGCAGCTGGTGCGTCGGAGGGTCTTCCACAATATCATGGGAAAGGACAGACTTCGAAGACTTAATGAAATTGAGCCGAGAGGTTCACTCTTGATCGCCAACGCGTGGCGAGCAGTACGATGGAGAGTGAGTGTGTTTTAATTCTCCCCACCTCTCTAGTTTGGTAGACTTCCCCCTCTTTCGTGTCTCTTCCAGAAGGGACGACAAAGGATGAGATCGAGAGACAGGGTCTAGGTCACTGACAACTGAGCCAAAAAGACAACTTCCAAGGAGGAAGACGAGACCTTGGCACTTTCAACTCTCCTACAATTGGACTACCGCTCATCCAGAATCAGTGACGCCGGCATCGAGGATAATGACGCCGCAAAAAGGGACCTGATGATGCAAGATTTCTGGAAACTCATCGATAAGCACTACAAGGGTTCGATACCACCAGGCATTATCTTCCTCCCCGGCGACAAGCTCACCGGCCGCGGGTTTCGCTGGGCCCCACGCACCTGGATGTCCAGCCACGACGAGGACCACCCGTACCCGCTTGGTGTCGTTAACCGGCCCGCCCGCCTTTCGGGGGACGACGGCCTGGTTGTGCAGTACCCTGGCTTCATGCTCCACTGCCGCCAGGGCGAGGAGGTCATATCGAACGTCCTGGGGTTCAACTACGCCAAGGAAAACACCTTCGATTTCCCCGTCGACAGGGAGTTCCACCAGTGGTACCGGGCTGAAGTGGCTGATTTGGACGTGCACGAATCTCACGACCATCGCCACCTGCTGAAACGCATCCAGGCCGAGGACCGCGACAGCCCTATCCAGCTCGCCGTCATCATATCACGGCCGAACCCGCGGGAGATGGTGCCCGAGATCGGACTGCTCGTCAAGGTCTGTGACAGCGTCGTGAGCAGAGACGAGTACGACAGCCGGCAGAGGACTGCCACCGAGCACTACTGCAAGGTCATCCAACGGGTCAGGGTGGCGCGGCTCGTCGACTACGACGAGAAGGTGAGGGCATCAGGCCTCGCGCGCACGAGCAAGGGCGCGGACTGCTATGGCGAGGTCCTGGACGCGGAGCAGGTCTGGTCTGTTGACGGCTTCGAGGCTGAGAAGGGCATCTACCTCAACCGCGAGGGCTCCACCGCGTCGGGTAGCACAGCCACGGCGGTGGGCGAGGAGGTGGCGGCCGACCTTGACGAGGACGAGGAGGCGGTGCAGCAGAACAATTCTAGCTGGAAGTACTTTGCTGGAATGAGCAGGTTCGCTTTGCCAAGGTTAAGGCCCAGGGTAGAAGTCCAACCCAAGGTGGTGGACGCTGCTGAGTCGCAGAGAAATGAGGATGGCTCTTCGCCGCAAGGCCCGCCGAAAAGAGCTCAGACTAGTATGGTTTGAGATATGGATGAAATTGTCTATTTCCAAGTTAGGATGCTGGGGGCTCACATAGTCATGTGTCCCCGGCCTATGTATTCGGAGCTGCATTGCACACTCAGGTAGGTACTATGCTGCGTGCGAGTCGGTGGTCCTCTTGGAGTGGTCACACTGGGGAATTCTGACCTTCGCAGTCCTCGGTTTGAAAGCGTCACCGCTCAAGTCACTGCATTCTTCTCTCTAACATATGATTTTAATCTCTAACCAAATCATGTATAATTATACCAGCATGTCTCCTGCATCAAGGACCTCGCAAGTCAACGGAAATGGCTTTCGGGATTGTGCACCCACTTGTTACGCCAGTTCAGCTTCCGTGGCCTTGCTCGACAGGTGTACCTCCATGCTGGCGGTGGGACAGAACCACATTGACGCCGACGCTCGTGATGCACGTTACTCACATCATCAATCTTGCGGCCGATGGTATCACTCTACATCTGCAAACGGGATGATACTTTCGTTCGATCTATGCTGAGTCTGGTGGTGGAGATATTGGTGGGCGCCAAAGAACTCAAAGACGGCATCACACTGGTCGCAACAAGCTATCATACTATAAGAAGAGCACGTAGACATTAATACCGAACAGGTCAAAAGGAGGCCTGTATCGAACATAGTATCAAACAACTTGGAATCTTCGGCAGGGTTATAGAATTACAGAATATCCCATATTGCGATAACAGAGCAGGTACATCATGCAGTTAAATAGGTATATAGATAGCCCCAACTGAAATGGAACCTAAGCGTCTAGAAGTGATGAGTTCCCACGGCTCGGGAACTCTGATAACGGACTGCTCCTACATTAGCTACTTTACATGTCATCCGAAGGCAACCTCGTGATGCTATCTCTCCACTTCATGTCCAAGTCCCTTTCATGGTCGTTCCAAGTCCTCTTTTCGTCCGCTTCTGGGATGTTGTCTGGCTCTTCTGCCTCCTTCCAATCTTCTAGTCTCCTGTCTGGTGATGACATGGGCCTTGCAGAGCGTAGTGGCTTTGTAGACAGCCCCGGGTATTGATAGTCTGCCATGGGCGGTTCACGCTCTGTTTTCTTTTCCTGAGCCCACGAAACTGGAGCCGGCGGAACGCCGCGGCTGCTGGTTACAGACGGTGTGTAAGAGTGATAGCTGTATCTCTCACGTCCCTCCATACGCACCGGTACCTGGGCCTGCCCGGTGTACTTGATCGATGAGCCGGACAGGGTTGAGATCCTCTTCTGATAACTCCGCGGCGTGCCGCGCCATTCTGCGTTCGCCCTCTCGTTGTCATAAGTAGTCCTGTTTCCCCTCCACCATTCATTCTCCGCTTCACGCAGTTTTCCGGGAAAGAACTCGTCGCGGAGCGGTTCTGCGCAGCCATACTGCACCTCCAGATCCATTAGCCCATCCATTACTTTCTTGGCCCGGATAACCTCGACACGTGTCAGCGGCAGGTTGCGCAGGTGCGGCGGCCGTACCATCCCTGCCAGGTAGCCATTCTGGAACATGCCCAATGCACCAATTGCCAGGAGCACCCAGTTGTAGCTGCGCGAGCTGGCGACGTTGACGAGTAGCAGGAGCCAGAGGACGGACTGCGACACGACCGACACGCGCGTGAGCCAGAAGCCGAACGGAAGCCCGTGGCCGACTCGCGCCTTGCGCAGCTGGGTGTCTCTCCGCGGTATCTCGGCACGGCCATCCTTGCCTCTGCGCGGCTTCGAGAAGATGTCCCCCCACGTGAACTTCTCCCAGGGTCTCCCGCCCCGGGGACTGCTCGACGAAGATAGCTCCTCGAGATCCAAGCAGTTGGACTTGCCGAAGATGACGGCGATCTCACGCGAACCGTTGCCCTGCGTCAAGGCGTAGGCCGCAGAACGCCTCTGGCGGTTGGGGAGCTTCTCGGCGCGCCACTGGGGCAGTGCGCCCACCATCTGTACGAGGAGCGTGCCCGCCGCCGTGATGAGCATGATGTCCCACTCTCGGGCAAGCGCGATGGGAATAGTGGCCAGACCGAGCTGCACCAGGATACAGGCAAGGCCCCAGAGGTGCATATGACTGAGGGAGAACTGTGTTAGGCCGTTACGGTTGACTGCGGCCTCATAGACGGATATGCGGATGGCGTCGTCCGCCAAGGGCTCCTCCTCTGATAGACTGGTCTCAAGGTCCCGTAGGATTCTGCCAACGACCCAGTTCTTGTTCTCGCGGACATAACCTGACTCGAGATTGAACACCTTGACGGGATAGTCCGGCTCTGGGAGGAGGCGCCCATTTCCTATGATATTGACGAGTGCAGTGAAGGCGTAGGAAACGCAGCCGAATGAGAAGCACACTGGTGTGAAATACCATACGCCCGTTCCCTGAGCGAGTGCTTTCCGGACAACGTCGCCGCCGATGACCATGAGGATAGTCGATATATCGGTGGGATTGGACCACTGACTGAGCAGGTTGGAGTCCGTCTCGCCGCCCATGTTGGAAGCTCTGGAGGTGGTTGCAAGGATGCTGGCGATGTTTGAGACGCTAATGTCTGCAAGCGGAGGAAGGATCATATTGTCGTGATGAATGTGAGGTTCTTGTGATTTACTTGGGAGACGAAGAACACCATTTTGCTGTCACGTTGATTCCTGTGCCGTCCCGCCTGGGGTCATCCACTCAAATAATGGGGGCACACAGGTGTGTTACCACAAACCTGCATGCGCCAATCCTCCCTTAGGCAGAATGGGACTCGATGAGCTGATGCATGGCCCCGGCCGTGGCGTCCTGTCCTGCAACTCTCATTGGCCGTCTTAATCCCGCCCTATCCAAGGCACCTTGCCAGGTGGCTTCCGAGGCAGGATCAGCTGCATGTAAATGTATCTGTGTGGATTCAGCTGCATGAGATAGCGGCCGGCAAGGAAGGGGAGGAACGTGTTGTATTTGTCTGACCCCTGCTTGTTTCACGCAAGTTGAGGCTTTCAGCATATCCACATGACAACCCGCAGGACGTTGTGTATGGTAACAAATCGGCCTCGCAGATGCGCCTGTCTGATTCCAGAACCAGTAGCATCTTGTTCTGGGTGACGCCCAAAGGTAACACATCAGTCTCCTTGTAAAACTCAGCCTAAGGC
Organism: Diaporthe eres; assembly: GCA_022225955.2. Taxonomy (NCBI): domain Eukaryota; kingdom Fungi; phylum Ascomycota; class Sordariomycetes; order Diaporthales; family Diaporthaceae; genus Diaporthe; species Diaporthe eres. Next base: position 20,053 of record JAKJXM020000016.1, on the reverse strand, counting down.
GGCTCCACTTCCATGGTCTATTAGTGGAGCCAGCACTCTTGGGCGTCCTTGATCCAGTCCAGACAGACCACCGCAGGGCGACTGGAGTTGGGGTCGAATGATTGTGGTTATAAGGCATCATCGGCTAGAAAAAGCCTCGATGACTCAAAAATTCCTAAGATGGATTAATTGCGTCGCTGTAAGAAAGCATACAAATTAATTTAGAAAGTCTGTGTAGCACTGCGCTGGTGTTCCCGGGGGGAGGGGGCTTTGTATTAGTGTTCACGCTCAGAAATGTCCAGTGGAACCATGCACCTTTAAATGGCTCCCAAGTCGCTCGCAGCTACGCTGCCTTTTTCTTTTCTTTTGTTTACGCAAGCGTTAAAGTGGATCGATACTTTACAGCCAAAACGAGCCTCTGGGCCGTGGCAACGTAGCAACAGTCCCATCAAAGATGACTTTCATGCCCGACAAAAGCACACCTCACATGCAGCGCTGTGGCTGGGCGCCATCTGCATCAACCAGAATGACACATAAGAACGCAATACCCAGGTCTCAGGATGGATTCTATATTTAGTAAAACCAGTCATATCCTGCGCTGCCTTCGCTATAAGGACAAAGTAAAGCGGTGGGGATGAAGATCGTGAATCGTCTTACAGCAGCTCTGTTGAATGTGTCTAACCTGTTCGAGTCAGGATATTCACCATTAAAGAACCGAATTATGTCCTTATATCACTGAAGCTAACAAAGCCGTAGATGACAGCAACTCACATTTTACCATTGCCTCTGCAACTTTGACCAGAATCTCCACGCATACCAGGTGCAAGTAAAAGCACCAACGAAGATTACACCCCATGCCATGGAGCCAGCCACGATGACGAACCGCTTGACTGCCCTAACATCCTCGGGTTTGTTGTTATAAGGGAGTGGTTGCGTTGGAATTAGCAACTTTAGCATCTCACACAAAGGTCCCCACCCATCACGGACCCTGGAGAAGAAGAGGCGCTCCGACGGCACAACCCTGTGGAGAAACGCCTGATGCGTCTCGAGCACTTCAGGGCCTTGAAAGCCTTTAACGCCCAGACGCGACACGCATGTCATCTCGATAAGTGGTACCCACCTGGTGAGAAATTGTTAGCACGCAGGGAAAACATATATGGATGAGGGGGGGGGGGGCTGCCTGATGGTAGACTAAATGAGGTGGTCTATCTACGTAATCACGATTCACATACTTGACGAATGACTTTAGCATGGGCGACGGCCGGGCAAAGAATGGCAAGTAGGGCCAGTCAATGAGGGCTAAAAATAAAGCGGACTTGGCTTTTCGGAGGTTTCAAAGGAGATTCACGACCCAGGCATGAGCTATAACAAACGGAACCGACGGCTTACCAGAAATTGTCTGCGCGCTTTTCCACCAAGACTCAGTATCTCGGGTCGTTGCGATCACTATCGAAAGACAAGTTTCAGCTCCTGAAGTCGACTTGGGGTTTTTGTGGTCGACGTATCAGAGATTTTACTTACCAATAGCATCCGGATAAAGCCCAAGTAGCTCCGGTACAAGCCAGATACATGGGGCATCAACAGCCTCAGAGAGAAAAGTTAGCGATAAATTCGGCTGAAACCAGGAACATAAGAGCAGCGCAACATGTTTACTCACCGCCGAATAACCATCCATAAGCTCGGCCAATAGCCACTCCAGCCGTTTCTTCTCGGCCAGCGATTTATCCTCCTTAGTCAACAGCCTCATAACTTGGAGCCACTGTCCCCGTTGCTCCGCGGTCCCAGGAAGTGGACACCATCATGAGAATGGGCCAGGCGACCGCGCTCGTCGGGATCGTCGTGGCCCTGCAATGTGTAGATCGAGGTCTGGTCAGCTTGAATGAAAGCGTGGAGCGTTTGCTTCCAGACCTGACGAGCATGGAGGTCCTAGCTGGCTTTGATTCAGAAAGACAATCGATCATGAGGAAGTGCAATGGAATCATCACTCTCAGGTTGGTACCCAGCGAGATCTCAAGTGACAATACTGATAGTCGGTTTCTTAACGTACCTATCTTCTTGGAAACATAGACACATGCTCACGGATACATCGGGGTTGTCGCACGTCCCTATCCACCCCCTGCTGCGGGAGCTTGTAGCCAGGGGCTACTCCGAGTATCCCTTACCTATGGCAGGCGAGTCCGACATTCCCAACCCCCTGCTCGCACCGCCAGTCGGCGACCCTGGGGTGCAGTGTGTCCACGGGACCAACATCGACTGGGCGGGCAAGCTCGTCGAACGGGCGACAGGCATGGACCTGGAGAGCTACATGCAGCGGAACGTGTGCGAGCCGCTGGGCATCGCGGACCTGACATTCAAGCTCCAACAGCGTCCGGACCTGATCGTCCGCCGGGCCGACCTGACAAAACGCAACAGGGAAGATGAAACGCTGCAGTACGACGACACGGTCTTCTTCCGGAAGGACCCGGGCGAGTGCTACGGGGGCTGCGGCCTGTTCGCCAGCCCGGCTTCGTACATGAAGGTGATCCACTCGCTGCTGAAGAGGGACGGCATCCTGTTGAAACCGGAGACGGTTGATCTCATTTTCCAGCCTGCTCTGGACGCGCAGATGGAGCGAGAGATGAATGAGCACTTCAACAAGGTGATCAAGTTCATCACCTATGGTTATCCTCTACCGCAGTGGCCCACTCTGCGGCACAACTTTGGGCTCGGAGCAGTCGTGATCATGGAGGATCTGGACGGCGATAACTGGCGGCGCAAAGGATCGCTGTCGATCAATAACGGTTGGAACACTGGATTGGTAAGTGATATGCTCTTCTTGCCACAGAACGTTTCAACGATGGAAGAGGTTGGATGCTGACTTGGTCTCATCCTGTGTAAAGCAAATCGACCCCGCGGCGGGAATCTGCACGCTGGTGGCATTCCAAACCCAACCGTACAGCGACCCCATTGAAGAGGCTCTTTGTCCATAAGTTTGAGAGGGCCATGTACTCGCAGCTCAAGACTAGCGCGTAAGTTATAGGGCCACCGTTGGAGATATATACACCTGTTCTTTACTGCTACCTACGCGTCGTATCTATCATGCGTGCACTTATTAAGATCGCCTGGCCTGCCTGGAAAGCTGAAGACGGTGTTCATATCGTCAGCGTTATCCACCACAAGAAGCCACGGCCCGGCCGCCGACGAGCTCAGATACTAACCCTAAGGCTCGGACATTGCATAAACTGGGACATCCATGTTGTGGGTTAACTTATTTCACAAGGCAGTTCAGCAACCAATTGAATCTTAATAGGCACTCTCATATATCATATAAAGATAGTTGTTCTTTTAGTAGTAGGCGGTTAGTTAGGACTAAATATCCTTTAGAAACCATAGATAGCCTTGTAATAGTCGTATAGACAAGGGTAGCGAGAGCTGCTTCCAGCGGCTCCATATATCGTCGACATTGCGCCTTAAAAGCTCAAAAGAAGACAGTCTCTTCAAGGGTCAAAGAAGTACGGCGGTCTCCCCCGCCTTGTAGGGTCAGGCTGCCGCCTTGCCATTTCCTCCTCCTCCCATGCATAACATCTGGAGGTGGGGGTAGAAATTTGCCTCATTCTCTCCATAGCGGTGGCCACCAAAACCTCATCACATACCCCACCGTCTAGTGGCTTCATCGTCTCTTCTTGGATGAGGGCCCAGTCACCGTACTCTGGCCAGTCCTTCGGGTCAATCACACAGTGGTCACGGAAGGGTGGCTCCCGTGGAATTTCGTAGCGAAATTTGAAGATATGGTGATCAGCTTTTCCACGGTAGTGGTGCCAACGCCATTTGTTCTCCAGGGTGATACGGATTGGGAGGGGGCAGAGGCTGGTATCTATGTGTGGGTTCGGGGTTGGTGATGATAGGAAGTCCAGAAGATCGCTGAATTGCCTTTCGGTAGGTGGTGCAATGGTAGAGGCACTTTTTGGGTTATGTAGATAGATGCCATTGCACTGCATAGTAAATTAGATACCATAGTCTTTGCTTTGCATGGGAAATGTTATCTTTAACTCAAAGGTGCTTACCTCTTCTTCATCTCTTCCACGGTCAAAGAGAACAACACCTCCGAATATATGGTGCTCTGCCCAGTACCCAACAACATCTGCCAAGCCGTTTGGATACCTGTCAAAGTCCACATAAAGGTCAACATAGAATGGGGTGGGCGGTCCGTATGTGATGTGCATGTACTGGTCTTCTCCTTCCGAAGTCAATGCAAGCTTTTTTGTAAGCCAGTCCTCCCACTCAGAATGTTTATGAGTACCGTCGTTTATTTGATAGAGAAGAACAGCGATATTATGACAGGCAATTACAACCATTTCAAGGAGGCGAAGCTTATATGCTATGGAGCCCGGAGATGTGTTTTGGTAGGCCTGTAGAAGCTTTGAGACAAACATTAGCCCACTTCCAATATTAGATATTATGTGTTGCCTCACCTTAGGCTCAAATTCAACAGAATCAATATCGAATTGCGAGCGAAAAGCTCGGGTCTTGTCCATGGTTCCAGGGCACAAGTCCTTGTGATCAAGGACAGGGAATCCTTCACAGAATCTATGGTCCTCTCTATAGATGCTGCTGATTGGCATCCCATCAACAATCTGGGCATAGGTAAACTCAGCAATTGGTGTAGACAGAAGGTTGGCCATGGCGTGTTTAAAGGAGGCTTGATGCTCTGCATCCAGGCTTGTAAGAGACATGATCGCTGATGCAGAAGCTTGAATGAAGGCTGTGCAGTTCTGTGCCCGAAAGCGAGTGTGTAGTTACCACAAAGTTCTTGGTGACACTGGAGAGTTCAGTGGGCGAGATGGAAGGTCAAAGAGATGCGGGATGCCAACGGGTGTGAGGATTAGCACCTTAAATACTTACATTTGTAGACTCTGCCTTGGTAATAAGTACCTAAGTATGTGGGTCCCGCCCATTAACCCCGACCTTGCTCCACCTTTACAGGCTGTGCAAGTGGGTACCAAGCGACATCTGGAGGATCAATGTTGGTGGACGCAAAGTCCCAACAGTCAGTGTTGATTGGGAGCTCGATTCGGCCGGTCCACTGCTATTCTAGGAATAAATGTCTCTATCATTAAAGACTCCACCTGGTCGCTTCCCTCCTCAGCCTTGGACCTACTTCGGGCCCTCTTGTCTAAGATTAGACTGTAAGTGACTTCGCCGTAGGGAATGCAGTAGATACACAGGCGGAATCCTGAAACCAGAGAGGGCCGAGACCCAAGACGCAAGCCCACCAAGACGCACCAACTGGCACCGGATACTTTGAACAATGACTTGAGTAGGGTGTCTCAAGACTGAATCAACTACTTTGGTCCACATACCAGTCGCATGTGGATGAATATGGGCCCAGTTAGTACCCTCGCCATAGATGGTCGCCAGCCACCGGGCTTCTTTGCGCCGCAGGGCCAGCGGCCATCCGCCGACATTACGGCAGAGACAATGCCAGCCTGAGAAGCTGTCGCGGTGGAGTTAACCCAGCATGTCCATCGGGAGAGACAGACACCTTTGCATCATATATAAGCGTACAAGTGTCCTTGAAAAGAATTCGAAGCAATAACTATAGAAAAACATTACATCTTACTTTAAGCACCAGACTCTCATCATACTCAAAGCGTCACACTTGACTCATTTCCTTGCCCTAAGATACAACGAAACTTCTCCGTTGTAATTGTCTTGATTTCTTAGTACTTTCTCTTGTCTTTTTGACTGCATCAACTTTATATATATCCCGGTCTGTTCATTATCCGCCAACAGAATGTCTTCTAACAATTCTACTCCTGAGGCATGGGATATGGTCAGGTACACGCTGAGCGGGCTGAAAAAGGACTCGAAGGGGACGAACATCCCGTTCGAGTATGATTCTAACGGCTACGAATTCCGACTGGTGAGTGCCAAACCCCTCCTTATTCCCCGGCAGATTTGGAGTTATCATGTATTCCAAATTCGTCTCAGTCCCTCGTCATTGGGCACCGCAGTTTTGTTCTTCAGCATGCCAAAGCTCAGGTTGCCTATAATAATGATACCGGCCGGGCTCTTGTTGTAGGCTGTGAGTCTGGACATTCTCAAGAGACTAACGTCTCAAAGGTTGCGGATGTCTTTTACCACGCTGTCAATGCGTTCTGCAAGCCGGAATCGCAAAAGGCGCTCGAGCAGCTTGGACTGAAGGTTGTAAGCGGGTGGAAAACTCTCGAGCCTGGCTCCACGTGGATGGGAGACACGTCGAAGATGAAGCAATACGTGCAGACTTTCACAAAAGCGATCAAGGACACACCACCAGCCATTTTTGTTGATCCAGACATTGAAGGCGCATACGCCGTGACCGATAAGTTGGCGAACTATAAAGGCAACCTCGAGAAAGTACTGACTCGGTCGCTCTTTCGCACGAGAGTGCCCTTGCAAGTATGTATCCTTCCCTATTTGAATTCTTATCGAACTGGAAACTCCAAGCTGACTAGGTTATGATCGCTTTATCAGCTTGTCGACGGCCTCAAGCGTGCCTATTTTATAACTCCTACCGATGCTGTCCCCTATCAGTCATTGCGCATGCTGCTTATTTTGACACTTTGGCACGAGCTTACTCACGCGTTTGTCCAGAACCTGGCCGGCGAGCTGTTCAGGCGTACCCCTCCGGAAGTCTCAGTTTTGTGGAATGACGAGGAGAGGGCGACCGGAGTTGGTGAAAGCGGAGACTACATGGAATGCGCGATTTGGGGCGGAGCTGTCCAGATCGATCGTTTCCCTGACCCTGCCGACACACAAAGCACTCCTGTAAGACGCCCCTCGTTCAAAGCAATATACTTTGGAAATGCTGTACATATCTGTGTTGTCTCTGTGCTGACTTTATTCAAAAGTGGGGATCGCTTTACATGAGAACTAATTCCAGGACGCCAACTTTTAAGCGGATTACTACCAATATAATCAAGGGCTTTAACGATAATCCATACAGTGCGTTATATTCCAAGGCTTACATTATCCCTTTATTTAGTAAATTCGTTCTTACATTACTTTAGTCTATGACCTTAAGTCGAGCGTCGAAGCTCTTAAAGGGGGCCCGGCCCCGGCTACGTTAACGCGTCCTATCAAGAAGGTGGTGGCGACTAGGAACACTGAAGGTTCCATGAACAAGCTCGTCTTTTGGAACGTAAAGTTTAAGTATGTGAAGGGAAAGTCTACATTCGACATAGTCAAGAAACAAACTACTCGTGCCTAAATGGGACTCCTGAGTATATCAGCAGCAGAAGCAGGCCTTGTGCTGCCTAATATGGGGATGGATTATGTATCTTAAGGCGCATTTATCAAGGCACTTATTGCGTTAACGTCGTTCGTTATTTTGAATTTAAACATTTAATATCTCTGGTTAAGATCCATTCATAAACAATAAAGGTTTTAAACACTGATGCTCTTGCTAAAATTATAATTAAATTATGTATTTTTTAAAAACATTTGAAAGCATTATATGTGAGAGAGAGAGTGTGTGGGTTGGTTGGGGCCCAACTGGCTGCTTAGTTATCCAGTGTGGACTGGAGGTACATTGGGCTGCAGACGCCCCGATGGGGAGAACACTTCTGGCGGCGTCACGGTCAGGCGCAACACGCCGGTGATGTTACCGCATTGGCTGGCTGGCCAGTGTACATCCTTCTGGGGCACACTGCTGCCCTTGGAGACCGAACGCAGCGACCCGTTCCGCTGTGTCGCAGTGCGAGCAAGAGCTCCCGCCGGTGCGGGGCGTTGTGCAGCTGGCGATGGTGTTGCGCGATGTGGTGTTCGAGAAGATGACATACGAGCAGTGGACAGACCCGTTGCGGCCCAAGGTGCAGGGGTCGTGTAATTTGCATGAGTACTTTGATAGCTCGTGGGAAGGGGAGCTCGACTTCTTTATCCTTTGCTCATCTGTTTCGGGCGTCATCGGTAACCCGTCGCAGGCCGCCTATGCCGCGGGAAATACGTACCAGGATGCACTGGCGGCGTACCGGCGTGCGCACGGGCTAAGGGCTGTAGCTATCGACTTGGGTATCATGCGTGATGTGGGTGTGCTGGCGGAGAAGAGGGCCGAGAGTGGCGTGCTCGGCCAGTGGGAGGACGCAGTCGGTATTCCAGAGCTAGTCTTTCACGCTCTCATTAGGAGCGTTATCCACAGCGAGCAGGAGGGCGAAGACGTCCCTGCACAGGGGGTCACAGGCCTGGGCTCGGCAGACGTCTGGGCCGCCAACCATCTCCCTCTGCCGTACTACTTTGCGGACGAGCGCTTTAGCGCCCTGGCCGTGACCACCGGCGCAGGCGATGACGGGCACCACCAGAGCGGGACGACCGCCACGGTGTCGCTTGCTTCACAGCTTGCGAGCGTTCCCAGCATGAAGCAGGCCGCCCACGTTGTGACCGAGGCGCTGGTCAAGCGGACGGCCGAGATCCTGCAGATGCCCCCGTCCGAGGTGGACCCGGCACAGCCGCTGTACCGTTACTGTGTCGATTCGCTGACGGCCATCGAGGTGCGAAATTGGATCTCGCGGGAGCTCAAGGCGAATATAGCCTTGCTGGAGATTGTGTCGGCGGTGCCAATCAGGGAGTTCGCAGCCAAGATTGCTGAGAAAAGCCAGTTAGTGTCACACATAGGTTCATAGGGCAGCTTTGCAGTTGTGAAGAGTTCAACATGATAGCTATTGAGCCGGTCTGTCCGACCGCCGACGGAGGGTCGGGACAACCTGGAATTAGTAATCACCACCAGCCGCGTACGACTTCCATCATTTGATTTCCAGTCAAATGAGAGCTTTCTTCATTACCTCGTGATCCTCTCCTGGATCTTTTGTTTGTGTACAGCCTTCATGATGGGTGCAAATACTCAAACACGCGTCGGCCTGACCTTCATTTCTACTGGATCAGTCCAGATCAAACTGCCCATGAAAAATCAGCCCGTGAAGACCTATTTGGACCAATTTGTCGCACTCCGCCGGCTCCGCTGCATCGCCAATCGACAATGGACTGACCCCATGCCCATCGGCGTTTTCCTCATATCCCATCCCGACGGTCCGATTCTATTCGACACGGGAGAGTCGCCTTGTTTCAACGACCCCGGCTACCTGCCGTATTACAGTCCAACCAAGATGTTCAGCAGCGTTGACATCAGGCCGGAAGACGGAATCGTCAGCCAGCTGAAAGCGCACGGCGTAGAGCCGCGCCATCTTCAGGCAATTGTCCTGAGTCACCTCCACGGCGATCACGCGGGTGGACTAAAAGACCTGAGGGCGGCCGCGCCAGACGTCCCCGTCTACGTGAGCGCCGAGCATTGGGCTGCTTTTGGCAACAGCCCAGTCCACGCGACATTATCCGGCTGCGTCCCACAACACTGGCCGGAAGGATTCCAGCCCACTCTGATCGACTTTTCGGGGAATCTCGTTGGGCCTTGGGAGAACTCGGGCAAGATCACGGCCGATGGGGCTGTCGTTGCGGTTCACACCCCTGGCCATGTCCCGGGCCATATTTCGTTGGTTGTGTACGGGGCTGATGATGATGGCACCAGCACGACATACTGCTTGCTTGGGGACGCGAGTTATGGATTGGATCTGCTGGACAAGGAGGAGCCCGACGGCATTAACGACGACCCTGTTTCAGCATTGGAGAGCTTGAGGAAGATCAAATCATTTGCTCGACAAAGCGATGTAGTCGTCTTACCAAGCCATGATCCAGATACCCCTCGCCTGCTTAGCGGTCGGATACCATATAAGCCAAAAGAGATATAAGTTTATTATTATATTTAATACAATTAACCTTAAATAATATTATATAAAGCGACTTATTAAGATCATTTTTATAGTTCTCGTGGCCCTAGGAACACTGTTAAATCGGCTTTGAAATAGAAAAAGGGGTTCTGGGCAGTGATTATTAAGCAATAAAGGGCTATTTCTAATGATGCCTAATATGACGGCAGAGCTACCTGGTTAAAAATAAAAGGATAAGGTGGCCATTAAATACATAATGCTGGGAACAAGGAATTACCTGGGCTAGCCCAGATGGGTATTTTAAAGTCAGGGCCAGCTGGACATGAATCGATTGATACAATTCGAAATTGTGTTCCGTTGTAGCAAGAACGCGAAGCATCTCCAAGTGCTTTCGCGACATACTTGTCTACCAGGCGACAGAGACGGCAGTCTTTGGATCGTTTAAAAGCCCTTTAAAGGGGACGAAATGATCCCTGTGGGTGAGATTGGATCAGTGGATCTTTGCTAAGCAATGCAACAAGTTTCACGCAGAACCTACACAGATCCGTGGTAATGAAGTGTCCAGAGTTTTGCCAGTATCTTCATGGGTATCTAGCAACATGCTGTTAAAAGCTTTAGGTAGGGTAGCTTCGTTGCTTGTATGGAGTCCCAACCTTTAACAAAATTGGCGAGCGACTTCCAACTCAGGGCCTTCTGGAGACCTCCAATGCATGCAAGCTCCTGCCAGGAGGAACTTGGCGTAATGTACGGAGACTAGATGAATTCACACCAGTTTGCTTGTTGACCGGGGCGGTTGACATCAAATCCTTGCAAAAGAAGTCTGCGTGTGTATCCAAGGCAAGTGCAGCAGCTAGGATGTAGGACGGAAAATTGCCTCAGCTGAGTTTCAGACTCGGTCTTAATGTCGTCAAAGAAGACTTGTTGTCGCTTTACTAGGTATGCTACAAGACCTCAATGAAGACGCGGCCATATCGCGTCAACGGAAACTGCCCATCATCGGTGGCCTGTGCAATGACCGATATAGTCTGTCCGCTCTTCGCGTCCGCAGGTACCCCGACAGTCACACTGTTATCAGCCGCGCCATTAACCTCGATCTTGCTTGGATACGTGCCTTCCTCCAGGTACTGCCACCATGACACCGACACCTGGTCCCCGTCCGGGTCGCTGACCTGCGCAGACAGCTGCACAGTCGACCCTGGGCGCGCCTTGAGGGTCTGCGGGCCGGCGATCTTGATTGACGGCGCGTGGTTGGCCCCGGCGTACTCGGAAGTAAGCGTCCACTGCATACGTGCCGCGAAGTCATTCTGCGCAGCAGCAACCCAGCGGTCCGTTGTCCAGTTCTCGACCTCGCTCCCGTTCGTGCCTACCTCCTTGTCGACCAGCACCCACAAGTCCGGATTCGTGCTGTTCTGCTTCCTCCTCCCGCCCCAGCCGCCGATGTTGCCATCGCTCGGGTCCTGCAGACCTGTGGCAAGGAGGTTGTTGAAGACTACGTTGTCACCTTCGGACAAGAAGTCGTACTGCTCCAGGGGTTTGCACCAGCCACTGGGGGCCGTCTCTGGATCGCCAAAAACGTCAAGCTGGTCACCTCCCCCGAATGTCGTTTGGCCGTCCAGCCATGAACGGTACAAGCTTCCGAGGGGTCCGGTCTGGATATTTGCTTTGGTCCACGCGCCCTTGTAGTAGGCGTTGTTGTCCGGCAGCCCGCGAACGTTGCCTTGACCTTGGTTGCAGTTAAAGCCCCAGGTATCATATGCCGCCGAGAGCTCCTCGACCCGGAGTGCGGGCCAGTTCGGCGCGATGTATTCCGCATACGTGTTGTCTTGGAAACCGCTGGCAAGAATGACAACCTTGCTGGAGATGTGGGACTTGGTCGTGTTCCAGGAGGGCGAGCTGGACTGCTCGTCAGAGATGGACTTTAGCGCGCGGGCGATGGTGTTTGTGCCACCCCAGGCTTGGAGATAGAGCGTCCGCGGGTCGCCATCGAGAATGAGCTTCTTGATCAGATCCGAGCCCTCTGTGTCCTTGGCCATCTCGCCGTCGAAGTCAACGTTACCGACTTTGGTGATCGAAGCAAGCGCTTCGGGCGTCGGGTACGTTGAGTCGTGCACGTGCAGGTTAGGATAAACTTGTGCGTACGCTTTGAGGAGGTGATCCTGGATAGTCGTTATGCCGGTCGGACGCCATGATGTCTGCGGAGTGTCGTACTCGCGATCCGGCAGGAAGAAGGATGTATTCTTGCCATCCCCCTCCCAGTGGAACTTGCTGGAAGTGTAGATCAGACCCTGGTTCTCGAGATCGTTGGTGTACAGGATGTATCGGACGAGCGAGGCTAGGTCATCAGATTCCATGTCAGTTGTTACGACGGTACGGATCTTGTTAGCCATGGGGATGGAAAGGCTAAGAGCACTTGGTAGCAACGAGGCCACGAGGCAATTCGCCAGCAGTTGTTGGAAGCGCATGTTGACCTCCTGGGCGGCTTAGCTGTACTTTACCGACGAGCAGGTTAGGTTTATAGAGACCCGGACCTACAACTAAGGTGAGTATGTCGTGGGTTCTGTTTAAGGTAGGCCTTTAAGTACGCATAGGTGCTCGTTGCCCTTGAAAATGGTGAGCAGCAAGTTGAGGTTAGAAAAGTTTAGCCGGGACACTTCAGGTTCTACACCGTAACTACATGTACAAGGCGCGTGATGTGTGTTGTGCGGACTTCCCGGGCCATGATATTCAAACTAGGCAGGGCCAAGGACATCGCGGCAGCCATCATTCCGAATCCAGACAGGTACAAATGAGAAATGACATCTGCGGTGAACCATTCGGCAGATGGGTCTCCACTTGCTCGGCCAGCTTGCCCTGCCCCCGTGCTTGCTTAGATGCACTTGCGGGGACTCATGCGGGGAGAGCTCGCGATAATCTATCCCGGAGTATGGGGAATCTGGGAAGATAATATGAAGATAAGAATGTTTTAATGCTTGGAGAGTTATAAGGAGAGGGGGGTTAAAAGCATTATAAGTTATTTAATTTAAGTTATTAAGTCCTTTATATTAACTTTTAAAGACTTTTATAATAATATTTATTTCTTTTAAATAAAAGTTAAATTTTTTAAATTTATATTTAAATATTTAATAAAGGTTTTTATATATTAATAATTATTATAAATATAATTAAATTATAATTAACTTTTTTATTATAATAATTAAACTTAATCTTTAATTTAAATAAATAAAATAATTATATAAATAATATTATAAAATTATTTTTAAATATTTTAATTTATTAAATTATTAAAAGTTTTATAATATTTTAATATTAAAAATTAATTTTAAATTTTAAATTTTAAATTTTAAATTTTAAATTTTAAATTTTAATATAAAGAATTTTAAATTTAATAATATATAATAAATAATATTTTTTTAAAAATATTTAAAGTTTTTTAATTCTTTTTTAATATATTTAAAAAAATATATAATTTTTATTTTATTTATATTAAAGTTTTAATATATATTATTTAATTAAAGAATAATAAATAATATATTATTTTTTAAAATTTTAATTATATTTATTTTTAAATTAATTAATTATTAATTTAATTATTTTTAAATTATTTTTTAATTATTTTTTTATTTTAAATTTATATATATAATTTATAATATTTTAATATTAAAAGTTAATTCTTTAAATAAATAATATATATTTATATTTCTTTTAAAATATTTTTAAATAGTTTTTTTTAATATTTTTTATTTTATATTTATTTAAAATTTAATATATATTATTAAATTAAATAATTAAAAATAATAAATATTTCTTTTTAATATTAAAATTATAATATATATAATTATTAAATATAATAAATATTAAAAGTAAAGTAAATAAAGTATTATTAATAAATATTAATTATTATTAAAATTAATTTTTAATCTTTTTAAAAAACTTTTAAAAAGCTTTTAACTTTCTTTTTATATTTTAAGTTTTTAATAATTAATTATTAAGCTTTAAATATTATAATTATATTTTCTTTAAAAAGCTAAGTTTTTATAATATTAATTATTAATTATTTATTTTATTAATAAAGTCTTTAAATTAATATAATAATAATATATTATTATTTTAAAATATATAAATTAACTTAATATTTATTTTAAAGATTATTAATATATAATTCTTTTTTAATTCTTTTTAATTTTAATAATAATTACTTTTATTTATAATTAATTATTATACTTTTTTATTATAAATATTATTTTTTATTATATTTTTTAAACTTTTTTATTATTATTTTATATTTAAAATACTTTTATTAATTTTACTTTATTTTTTTAATTTTAAATTATTATAAAACTTTAAAAACTTTTTAAAATTATATAATAAAATAATTTATATTATAAATCTTTTATTATAATTTTAAATAATAATTATTAATTAAATTAATTAAATAATTAAAGCTTTATTTAAATTTAATAAATAGCTTTTTTAAAAAAAATAATTATTTAAAGTTTTATTATTAATTATATAATAATTTATATAATTAAATATATATTTTTTAATTTTATAAAATATAATAAATTATATTTCTTTTTTTATTTTAAATATTTTAATAAAAACCCTTTTAATATAAATATATTTTTATTAAAATTATAATATATTAATTTATATATTTTAAATAATTATGAAGTATTATTTTAATTAAATTTAAATTTTAATAATTAACTTTTATAATATTTAAAAATATAATAAAGTTTTAAGTTATTATTATTTTAAAAAATTATATTAATTTATATATTAAATTAAATTTAAATTAAATAAATATAAAAAATAAAATATTTCTTTAAAATTTTTTTCTTATTTTTTCTTTATTTTATTATTATAAAATTAAAGTTTATATATTTTTAAGTATTTTCTTTATTAAGTTATACTTAATATAAATTAAATTAATTTTTATTTTTAAGTTTTAATATTATTATTAAAATTTATATTAAATGATTTTTATTTTTAAATTAATATATATTAATAATAAATATTTTAAAGAAAGCCTTATTATAATTAAATATATTTAATTATAATATATTATTTTATATATTTTAATAAAATAAAATTAAAACTAAAGTTATATTAAATATAAAAGATTAATAGCTAATTAGCCTTAATTTAATTAATAATAATTTATAAGAATAATAAATAATTATTTATTATTTAATATATTTATTAATTATTAAATATAATAAAAAGTTTAATTTAATTATTTCTTCTTTTTTTATATATTTCTTTTTATTTAATTAATTAAATAATAATAAATTATAAAAAAAAAGGCTTAATTACTTTTATATTTAGCTTTTATTATATTAAATCTATTTAACTTATAATAAAATTTATTTATAATATTAAAAGTATTAAAATCTTAAAATATTTATATAAAAATTAGCTTATTATTTAAAATTATATTTTATTATATAATATAAGTTATAACTTTAAAATTTTTAATATAATTAAATATATAATTAAATACTTTAAAATATATTTTAATAAAAAACTTAAAGATATTTATTTATATTACTTTTTTAAAGCTATTAAGGTTATAATTTTATAAAAGTTTATAAATAATTTTAAGGTTAATATTATTTAAGCTTATTAAGTTAAGCTTAAAAAAAGGATTTAAATTATCTTTATTATATATTTATTAATTTTATTATAATTAAAAGAAATATCTTTTTTTATAATTTTAATTAATATTTTTATATAAATTAAAATATACTTTTTATTACTTTTTTTAAAAAAATTTTATTAATTAAAAATAGCCTTAAATATAAAATATTATAAATAAAAAAATTAATAATTAAATTAAAGAAATTAAATAAAAATATTAAAGAAATTAAAATAAAATAAAGCTTTATTAAATATAATAAAGAAATTATTAAAAATTAAATTATAATTTTAAATCTTTAATTTAATTTAAATTTAATATAAAGATATACTTAAATTTATTATAAAAAATATATTTAAAAAATAAATAAAAATAAAGATATAAATATTTTATAAAAAGTATTTAATAATAATAAAAAATAAGTTATATTTTTTATTTATAATATTTTTAATAAATAAGCTATAAATAATTTATATAATAATTTAAAATATATTACTTTAAATATAAAATTTTAAAAAATAAATATAAGCTTTTAAAAATTAATTTAATATTAATTTTAAATATTTTATATTAAGATAATTATAATTTTATTTTTATAAAGAATTTAATAAAAATTAAATATATTTATTTTTTATTAAATTTATATTATATTTATTTATATATAATTTTTATTTTTATAATAATTATAATTTTTAATAAAAAAGAAAATAAATACTTTAAAAAGAAATATTTTATAAAAAAATATTTTATAAAAGAATATTTTATAAAAAGATATTTTATAAAAAAATATTTTATAAAAGAATATCTTATAAAAAGATATTTTATAAAAAATTATTTTATAAAAAGATATTTTATAAAAGAATATCTTATAAAATAATATTTTATAAAAAAGTATTTTATAAAAGATTATCTTATAAAAAGATATTTTATAAAATATTATTTTATAAAAAGATATTTTATATAAAATTATTTTATAATATATTTATAATAAATTATTTTATAAAAAATTATTTTATAAATTATCTTATTATAAGAAATTATTAAATAAATAAGTTTCTTATAATAATATATTTTAAATATTTACTTATTAATATAAAGTTATAATAATATAATTTAATATTTAATATTTAATAATATAAATAATAAAAATAAAAATAAAATATTAATTAATTTAAATATTAGCTAAATTTAAAGATTTTATTAATAAAACTTATAAATTATATTATTATTAATTATCTTAAAATATTATTTAATATAATAATTATTTAAAATAATATTAATATAATATTAATATATAAATCCTTTTTTTCTTATACCTTAATAAATTATATATTTTATATATAAAAAATCTAAGCTTTTTTTATTCCTTTTATTATAAAACCTTTAAATTTAAAAAAAAACTAAGTTTTTCTTTAAATATATTAAATTAATATATAAATTATTACTTAAAAGCTTAATAAAACTTAATATTTTTAATATAATAAATTAAAGTTAATTAAATAATATAAATATATTAATAATTACTTACTTTAATATTATATATATTTATTAAAAAAGTAAAATAATTTAAAATAAAATAATAAGCTATTTAATACTTTATTTTAATTAATAAAAAGGCTAAAAGTATTTTTAATTTAAATCTTTTAAAATATTATAAATAATTTAATTAAATTTATAAATATTTAAACTTATTTAAATTTAATATTAATATATTATTAAAGCTTTATAATAAGATATTAATAAAAATATTCTTTATATTTATTTATTACTTTAAATTTTACTTTTTAAATAATATTAAATAATATATTTAAATATTTCTTTAATATTTTTATAATAAGAATTAAGATATTAATATAAAGGTAAAAGATAATAATAACTTTAACTTTAATAATAATAAAAAGATTATTTCTTTAATTATAATAATTATATTTATTATATTTATTAAAAAGCTTAAAGATATTATTATTATTATTAAGTTATTTCTTATTAATTACTTAATTTAAAATATAAATAATATTATATATAATATTAATAAATATAAGCTTATTTTATTTCTTTTTCTTTTATAATTATTTAATTATTATATTTTATAAATCTTAATAAATAATTAATATATATAATAATAATAAAATAAAATAATAATAAATATATATTAAATCCTTATTATAAATAATATTTAATAAAGATTCTTAAATATAATAACTTAATTATAAATAATTAATTTTTTAAATAATAATATATTTTAATAAAGAAAGCTTATAATATATTTATAATTAAAATCTTTAATAATATAAATTATAATATATATAATATTATTATAGCTAAAATATATAAAAATATAAATAATAAATAAAATATCTTTTTTTTTTTTTTAATATTTAAGATTAATATTAATTAATATTAAATATTAAAAAGTTATAATTAAATTATTTAATATTTAATCTTTAATAATATTATAAATAAAAAGAAAAATAAGATTTTATTTAATATAAATATTAATAATCTTTAAAAGTTTTTTATTATTTATAATTTTATTTATACCTTTAAATTATTAATAAAAAGTTAATATATATATTTTTATATAATAATTTATATATAATTATTAAGCTTAATATAAATTATAACTTTAAAAGTAGCTTTTTTATTTAATATTTTTTAAAATCTTTTTTAATTAAAAGCTTTTTAAAAATATTATATTTAATTTTCTAATTATTTAATAAATAATAAATTTTATTTAAATAAAAAATTTATAATAAAATAACTTTATTAATATTTTAAAAGCTAAAATATATATATATTATTTAAAAGTTATAATTATTTATAAAAGTTTTATAACTTTTAAATATATTTAAGCTTTATTTATTATATTTTTTTTATTTTATTTTAAAAATTATTTTAATTAAATAATTTATTATAAATATAATAAATAATAAAGCTTATAATTAAAATATATTTTAGCTTTATATTTTATTTTAAAAAGTATTTTATAAAAGATTATTTAATAAAAACTTATTATATAAAAAAATATCTTATAAAAAAATATTTTATAAAAAGATAATTTATAAAAAGATAATTTAAAAAAAAATAATTTATTAAAAAATATCTTATAAAAAAATATTTTATAAAAAGATAATTTATAAAGAAATAATTTATAAAAAAAAATTTTATAAAAAAATATTTTAAAAAAAGATATTTTATATAAAGATATTTTATATAAAAGTATTTTATAAAAAGATATTTTATAAAAGAATATTTTATAAAAGATTATTTTATAAAAAGTTATCTTATAAAAAATTATTTTATAAAAAGATATTTTATAAAAAAATATTATATAAAAAGAATATTTTATTTTTTTAATATATAATAATTTAATTATTTTAATAACTTTATTAAACTTTTAATTAATTATTATATAATTATAAATTTTAAAAAAGCTATTTTATTAATTAAAAAAAAGATTAATTATTAATAAAAAGCTTAAATATATTAAAATTAAATATATATTAAATTTAATATATTATTATTTTTTAAAAAAGCTTAAATATTATTAACTTTTTAATTTTATATTTAATTAATTAAGATTTTTTATATTATTATATTTTTTAATTTATAATTAAATAAATCCTTTAACTTAAATTTATAAATAAATAATATATTATTATTAATATTATAAAAATATAAAATAAAGAATATTTTATAATTTAAAGAAAATAATAATATATATTAATTTCTTAATAATTATAAATTATAAATTATATAAAAATTAAAATAATTATAAAATAATAAAATTAATAAATTATATATATTTAATTTATAAATTCTTTATTTAATATTAATTAATATTATTATTTTTTATAAAAATTATAATATAAAATATTATTTTATAAAATAATATTTTAAAAAAAATTTTTTTATAAAAAGTTATTTTATAAAAAAGTAATTTATAAAAAATTAATTTATAAAAATATATTTTATAAATAAATATCTTATAAAAAGATATTTTATAAAATAATATTTTATAAAAAAATATTTTATAAAAAAATATTTTATAAAAGAATATTTTATAAAAGAATAATTTATAAAAATTTATTTTATAAAAAAATATTTTATAAAAAGATATTTTATAAAAAGATATTTTATAAAAGAATATTTTATAAAAAGATATTTTATAAAAGATTATTATATAAAAAGTTATTTTATATACTTTATATTTAATATTTATATAATAATATAATTTAATATTTAGCTTTTTATAATATTATTTATTTTTTATATTAAATATTATTTAAAGAAAGTTTAAAAAAAAAGATAATTTTAATATTTTTAATTTTATAATTTAATTAAATTATATATTAATAATTAAAAATAAATAAATTTTAATTTATAAAGTTATATTAATTTTTTATAATAACTTTTTTAAAAAGCTATTAATTAAAATTAAAAAGATTTATTTAAAAATTATTTTATTATTTTTTTTATATATATATATTATTATTTTAATATTATTATTTAAATATTAATAAATTATAAAGAAAAAATAATTTTTATATTAAATTTTTATAATATTAAGTTTATTTACATTTTAATAGGGTTACTTAGGGTTAGGGTTAGGGTTAGGGTTAGGGTTAGGGTTAGGGTTAGGGTTAGGGTTAGGGTTAGGGTTAGGGTTAGGGTTAGGGTTAGGGTTAGGGTTAGGGTTAGGGTT